>PVJL010011730.1:0-40985 GCA_004026885.1 Lyroderma lyra
CAGGTGTCCCCACAGGGACTGCAGATGGCCCCCGTGTTCTGTGGGCTTGGGTGCGCATTTGAGCATCACCCAAAGGTAGGAAGCCGTCCATCCCTGCTTTCCTCCTGGGTGATTCATCCCCCCTGCGTCTCCGCGGCCTGTTCTGGGATTTTAAGTTCGCCCACAACCAAGAATCTGGGTCACATCCCTGGGGGCCATGGAGCCCCGTGTCCACTGTGACGTCCGCTGCGATTTCCTTAAGAGATGAAAGCGAAGAGGCCGTTGGGTCTCTCCCTTCGGGGTCCCTGTTGGCCCCAAATCCGTGCCCTTGATTTCTCGCTCGGTCCTCCCTGGAGTTTGTGAAGAAAACACAGCTCTCCCTGCCGACACGCTCCCCCAGGCCCTGGGGACATTCGCCCGAATTTCTGCGTCTTCCCCCAGCGGGCGCCCCTCCCACAGCCCCGCGGACCCTGACCCTCTGTCCCAGACTTCTCCCCGCTCTCCCCAAACCCTCTTCAATCTCCGTTCTCAGCAGACAAGTAGTTAAACGATGTAAGTGCCGTGGCTTCCCTGTCGGAAGGGGGTGTAAATGCAGGACCTCACTCACAGGGTTGTGGGGGGCCCAGCAGGCAGAGCTAAAGCTCCTAGAGAATTGTGGGGCCCCAGGAAACACTCACCGGCTGCCCACTGGGACTTCCCGGGGTCTGCATCTGTCCCGGGGTCTGTCCCGGGGTCTGGGTCAGTCCCGGGGTCTGTCCCAGGGTCTGTCCCGGGGTCTGTCCCGGGGTCTGGGTCAGTCCCGGGGTCTGTCCCAGGGTCTGTCCCGGGGTCTGTCCCGGGGTCTGGGTCAGTCCCGGGGTCTGTCCCAGGGTCTGTCCCGGGGTCTGTCCCGGGGTCTGGGTCAGTCCGGGGTCTGTCCCGGGGTCTGGGTCAGTCCCGGGGTCTGTCCCAGGGTCTGGGTCTGTGTCGGCCACGTGTCCAGCTGCCTGTCTGGTTTCATCTCCACGTCTGCGTCCTGCGGCCGCCCGGCCCCGTCTCTCGCCCGTGCTCACGGCCGCCCCGGCCGCCCCCCGCCTCCCAGCCACTGCCCAGCCCGCCCTGTTGCTCTTCCGCACGGCACCCGCCGCCCCCGGGGGTCCTGCCGCATCGGGCCTCGCCTCTGGGCCCTTCCCGCCTGTCGGTCTCAGGTTGACAGTGACGTCTTGGTGGCATCTCCGCTTGTAGATGCCCTGCCGTCTGCCTGTTGCTGGTTGTGGCAGAAGCAGAAGCTTCTGGAACCTCACTGCTGATCGGGGCCGTGACACTGTGTCATGCTCCCTCTGTGACTGCTTCAGGTGACCCCACAAGTGCCAGGCCTCCCTCGGCCTCCATCCTGGGTTCTCCTCTTGCCTCATCTGTTTAGACCCAGAGATCTGACGATAATCACCCGCAAGCAGAGCCTGGAAGGTTCTGACAGCCTCACTGCATTTAATGGGGGAGTTCCATTCCCACGTTTCAATTCTGTTTCTCACCCGACACCCCGGCCCGTAGCGCCCCTGGGGAAGTCCGAGCATCCCCCTCACCAGGCCGCGGCCCGGCCCGCCAGAGCCCAGCACGGGGCTCCCCCAAGTCCATCGTCACGGACGCTCGCCGGCACTTCAGTCCGTTGAGTCCGGCCTCTCCAGGCCGTTGAGGGGGGCACTCCCGTGGGGTGTCCCTGGGCAAGTGATGACCCTGTGAAACAAGCAGCCACATCTCTGTTCCCCATGCTGACCCGGCCCTCACGCCCACAGCCGGATCCCCAGTCCCCCTGCGCCCTGCGGTCCTCGCTGCCGTCCCCAGTCCTGCCCCCCGGACACCTCACCCCGTGGCCGTCAGGACCTCCCGCTCCGCCTGGGCCGGCGTCTGTGTCCAGGACCCTAAAGACGCACACGTGTGGGGCGTCATCCGTACTCGGTGGCACCTGCTGGGAATCGTGGTTCGACAAGAAGGAAGCCGTCACCTCATAAGGGCAGGAGAACGGACGTCATAAGCGAGGAAGGCAGGCCGGTGCCTGGGAGGGGACCCTGACCTTCCCTTGGCCCAGCCCCAGGAAGCTGAGAGCCACGGCCAGGGCCTGGCCGTCCCCTGTCCCACCGGCTGACCCAGTCACCACCCCAGGCAGGGACAGGGCTGAGCCGGGGACAAGGAAGCCAGGTGGGACCGGTAACCACAGGGCGGGCGTGACCAGCCCTCAGCTTCCCAGGGGGAGTGACCAGCACAGGAACCGGGGCTCCAAGCCCCTGGCGTGTGCCCTGTGTCCCGGGGGACCTCGCTGACGAACTCAAATTCAGAGGTGACATTACTGGGCATGTCTCCAAGATGGTGACCACAGAGTCCCCTCGGAAGGTGGGGCCTGAGCCGCTGCAGCGAGCCCACCGCCGTGCCTTGGCTGTCACCCACATCGCGTGTCGCCCTGCCGCCCCGTCACTGTGGCCTGCGCACCGGTGCCTTGTAATGACTCATGTCAGGTGTGCCGGGGGGGACCGCGGGGGCACTGGGCGCTTGCACACCTCCCACGTGGTGACCCCAGGCGCCTTCTGCCCCCCGACACCGTACGTGCAGCTCTCACAGCCCGTGACGGTACGTGTACGCAATTCCGGGGGGCACTCCGGTGGTTTTCTATCGGTTCGGGGGCACGGCGTAGTGACTGCGCTCATATCCCCTGTGACGTGCGCCCCGATGTGTCTGACCTGTAACAGTCCCACATCGTTGCCTGCATTTCCCAGACCGCCTCCGCCTGTCCTGCTCCTCAGTCCCGTGGCTTAGGGCTCGTCCCCAGAGGACATTCCCCGCTGGTGTCACGTAATCCCCCGCCGGGGAGGTTCCACGAACGGGCTCACCAGGAAGCGACTGTTTTGCAGTGGTCCCCTTCCAGGACACTGGACCCCGCTGTCCGGGCCGGGCCGGGGTGAGGCGGCGGAGGGCCCGAGGCGACAGGTGTGAGGCTCACGGCCTAAGCGGGCGGCGGGCAGTGAGGGGCCTCCGAGCCCGTCCTGGCCGGGGCGGCCGCCGGCGCAAGTCAGGGGTCAGGGACGTAGCGGCGGGTGGTCTCGGTGGTCCCTCCGCCCTTCTGTCCGGGCAGCGAGCAGCTCAGGACAGAGCGGCGGGAAGATGCCTGCTGACGTCGTCGGCCGTCTCTGGGAGGACGTTTGCGAGCGGCTTCTCCGGCTCCTTCTCCCCAGAAGTTGTTCATTTGTTCGTCTACGTACCCGGCTGTCCCTTACCCTGTGGCCTCGAAATAGTTCTGCGGGTCTAACCGCGGGGACCCCACGAAGCTGGCGCTCATCTCCGTGCGGTGGCTCCGGCGTGCACGCGCAGGGCGCCGCCTGTCTGCAACGTGCCTGGTCGTCGCGGCCGTGTGTCCGACTGGGGGTGCACACAGTCTCGACACCCAGATAATGGAAGTCTCTGGGTACATCTACCTCGGAGTCCCAGAGGGGTTCAGAATATCGAAGGGGCAAAGGCAAATACCCAGAAAAGACGTGCCCTCAAGCTGACGTGGAGTGTTTTTGAGCAGTGACAAAAGTCCAGCAGTCCTTGCGAGCAGGTCAGTCCCCTCTCTTAGATGCTTCCCATAGGGCCCCGGCCTGGTGTTAATGCAAGGCTGCCCCCGCCGACCATGTCCGTGGTCTGTGAACTGACCCCAAGGTGTACGAGTGACCTGCCTCTCACGTGACACCAGCTCCAGGACACCCAGCACGATGCCCATGGTCATTTCCTGGGTGGTGGAGGGGTGTGTCTGTCCCCACTGCAACCAGGACTCTTCCTCTTCTACTCTGATAAGTTTAGGCCTGGGATCGTCAGGTTCACCTGCCTGTGGCCTTCGGGCAGGTATGCACAAAGCGTCCAGTGAAGGGACAATCTCGGAGCAGGACTCGGCAGGCCATGCTTGTACGTAGCCTTGAGCCTTTTCTAGTTGTTGAACCTGGGACAGGTCAGGTAACCTCCCAGCCCCGGGCCCCCGACCCTAACGTGGAACTGGGACTCATAGCCCCGCTCAGGGGCATGTTGTCATAACGAAATGGGACGGTCAGAGCCAACTGTTGAGTAGGCAGTGAGCATTGAACGAGCAGCAGCTGCCACCTCTGTCCCCCCGGCCTGTGGTCAAACAGGCTGGCCGCATGCCTGTCAGCGTGTTAGAAAATCTGGGTGCACGCTGCCCGTCTCAGTGGACACTTGGTGTGTTGACGTCGTCAAGCCTGTTCACGTCGTGGTCTGTCCCCAGGGGCTGCTCGTGCCCACACACAGGCCGTCTCTGGCGTTTACACAAACCCCATCTCCGCCCAACTCCCCCAGGAAAAGCGGGGTGTGGCGCTCCGGGGCCCCTGCCTCAAGCAGCTCGCGCCCGTTTGCTCCGAGGGGCCACCGGTGCTCCAGGTCCGGCCCGGCGGTCCCCAGTCGGGATCTGCAAGGCAGGACGAGGCTGCGCCCTGATGTGTCTCCCGGGCATGCGGCAACGGTCTCAGTGGCTCGTCCCAGGGTGACACACCCTGCGAGGACCGAGCCTCACGCGTTTCTGCGCCTCGGTTACCCCCACACGGGGCTCCGCCTTCATCCATGTAGTCGCCCCATGAATCCCAGGCAGGCCCTGTGCTTGGGGACCCAAGCAGGGTGTCCGCCCTCGGGGACCCAAGCAGGGTGTCCGCCCTCGGGGACCTCACCTACTAGACTGGGGGAGGGCGGAAGTAAGTGCTGTAACTTCAGGTACCCTTGGGTGCTGTGAAAGGAAATCGTCACCATCATCACCGTCATCGAGGCAACGGGGGAGAGGAGGGAGGTGGGGAGGGCTCGCGCGTCCCTCTGTGAGCTCGTCGGGGCAGAGTGACATGAGGGAACGGGCCCCGCGAGGGGGCGGGGGGCGGTCAGGGCCCAGGGCCGCCGGGGGGTGGGGGACGGGGCTGGGGGCCAAGGTAGACAGGAGCGCGTGTCCGAGGACACACAGCCGACCAGGGGCCCCTCACGGGGACGCGGGGCTGCCCCTTGCTGACGCCCGCGGGCCGCACAGACCCCCCCGAGCCCCGGGTTCCTCGCCCGGGTGACGGGGACGGTGCTGCCCCTCCCCCGCGGTCCCCGTGGGCACAGGACACGACTGCCGTAAGCAGGTGACACCGCGTCACGTCATGTTACTGTTTTCAGTTGTTTTTCTCCAAAATGATAGAAGACAACTGGACATGAGGGGCCAATGGGAGCCGCCGGGGCGCCTTGGTGGCACCTTGGTGGCACTGGCCCGCGGTCTGTGCCGCGTGCAGACCTGCCCTCCAGGACCGCCAGGTGCTGTTGGGGACGCAAACCCCCTGGAGGTGGGAACAGCAGTGGCTTCGCGTCGCGCTCCCCGGGGCGGCCGGGCGCCTCGTCCTTCCCCTTCGCTGCAGCTCCGCGCTGTCCTCTCGGCTCTCTCAGGGCCACAGGCTTCTGCCCCCGCCACCCCTCAGCCCGGCCGCACGCTGAGTTCCCAACTGGTCACAGGCTTCGCTGCACACTTGCGGGCGGCTGACCCGTGGAGCTCAGCATGACGCGTGTCCCCTGCGGGTGTCGTGCGGCGGGGTGGGGCGAAGCCTCCTGCACCCCCGAATTTCTCCTGGTTGGCCTCAGCGCCTGCGAAAGCGCCTGGCTCAAGTCCCCTGTCCCCAGGGCATGTGGCCGGTGGCCTCGGGAGCCCGCCCGGCCCTCACCACGCACTCACCCACGTGTCACGGTCACAATCTCACGTCACTTCACGGGTCCTGTGCCTGCAGCCAGCGTGGCTGAGGGCGGTCGTGCCCCGAACGTTTGTTGAGTGAATGCTAAATGGCAGGAAGCATCCAGTCCTCCCCAGGCCCTGGGCACGTGCCGTGGCCTTAGCCTGGAGCCCGCAGGAGGGACCCGACACCCAGTGTGCGATGGCCCGCGGTCACACACGTGTCCCTGGCGCTTACTGGCGTTCAGCGTCTTCGGGAGGAAGTGTAATGAACAGCCGCGCTGTCCTGAGGGCCTTCGGTCGTCGGGCCCCTGTCCCCTGCCGTCCCCGCCTCCTCCCTGCGTCCCTCCGCCCGTCCCGGGGTGGGGAGGAGGCCTGGGGTGCAGGGGCTCCGTTCCCAGAAAGAGCAGCCGATGCCCCTGCTTCGGGCCGCACAGCAGGGCTGGGACAGGGGACCAGGCTCCGGCTGGAGAGCCCCTGGCCCCGGCCTCGGGCCGCCCCGTCAGCTGGCCGTGGGGAGTGCACGTCCCAAGGCCACAGGGGGAAGGCCCGTGAGCAGCTCGTGCCTTTGCTGGACACGGGCGGTCAGGCCACCAGACAATGGCACAGCCACATGGGGGGCTCTGGTGACAGCCCCTTCCCAATGGGGGAGGACGGGAGGGAGGGCCCCGAAGCACTGACCGCGCGGTGGGGGCTCCGCCCTCACGACCGGATTACCTCCCGGCGCCCCAGGTCAGGGTCCAACGTGTGAAGTCCGGGGTGCAAGCACGCAGCCCCCAGCACCGCGAGCTCCATCGGGAGAGCTCGGGCCGCGGCGCCACCGCAACGACCGGCCCCCGTGTCCCTAGATCAGACCGTCGTCGAACACCCGCAGCGCGTCTCGGGCATTCAGAGGTGAACGGGGCAGAAGAGACGGGCGCGTCCGCGGGGGGCTCGCTGGCCAGCGACAGGCACGGGGCTGGGTGTCCCAGGTAATCACGCGGTGACGCGCGCCCGAGCCTGCCGAGCACGCTGCGTGTCGGTGCGCGGAGAAGGGGGCCCGTCGGGACTGAGCCGAGAACCGCCTAGAAGGGGGGAGCAGCAAAGGTCCGCAGGAGGCGCGGCGGGGAGTCCGGAAGCCCTGGGGCTCCGCCCGCGGCCTTGGCCAGCCCCCGGGAGCCCAGACCGGGGGGACACTGTGGTAGCCACGACCGGGGCGCCCCGGGCCTCAGCTGCTCTTGGGCCACGCTGTGAACGAGCTCGGCGCGGCTCTGCGTCCGTCTTTGTATTCCTAAACGGCCGGAGTGACAGGCGGACCGCAGGGAAGTGCTGTCTGCGAGGACACGTCACACTCACGTCACCTTCGGGCCGCGTGGATAAGTGACAGAATCGTAGCGCCCCTGACCCTCGGGAGAACCCTGGCGAGGCCGTGGAGTTTGCTGCTGACCACCTGTGTTCGAGGGGACCCGCGGGAATTTGCTGCTGCACCCGGGGGGGTGGGAGGAAACACCCGGACAGCAAAGTCCAGGGTTCTCACGACGTGGCACATCCGACGGCGGGAGCTCAGGACACAGGATAGCGATTCCGTGGGACACGCCTGGTCTCAGCTTCAAGGCGGTGGGGTAGGAGGACGGAGTTAAAACACGGCAGACGGCGACGAAGGACAACGCTGATGTCTCACGTCAGGTTCCCTAGAACAGCCTGAGGCGAGGACTGGGGTGCGGTGGGGTGACTCACTGAGGGAGGGGTCTCAGAAAAGCCCGCAGGGGAGGAAGGGAGGCCGGAGAGGGCGGAGGGAAGGTGAGGTCCCCAAGGAGGCCCAACTTGGTGTGAACCCCAGACAACGGGCACGCGGGCGTAACCCCGACCCCCGGCGGGTGCTCCTGCTCTGAGGCCAGGAGGATGGACTCCGGTGTCAGCCAGTCATTGCTTATGCACTTCAGGACGTGTCCTGGCCTTCCAGGAGGGCGGAACCTGTCAGCCAGCCTCTGAGGACAGGTCTCCACAGGGGGCAGCTCAGAACAGCCAGTAGCACCCACTCAGCAGCTGTGGGGGGCACCAGAAGGACATCCATGGGGTACCCATAGAGCTCCTGCACCTAGATGCTCCCCCCAAAATCTTTACCTTTCCACAAAAGAAAATGCATCCGCTCACTCAGTTAATTAGTTTATTGAGCACCTGCTACGTCTCCAAAATTGGCATTACGACAGTGAGCAAAACAGGTGTGTTGCCAGTTGTCACCAAACGTAGGCAAACAAGAGGGACACGACCCAATAAGCCAGTCGGTGATGAGAAGTGCTGTGGTAAGAGAGCTTAAGTTTTGGGGGAGCGCTTATTAGGAGTCCTGAGTCCAGTCTAGGGGAGACAGCCTGACGCTGTGCTCCCAATGCAGTCGCCACACATGGTTACTGAGCACTTAAAAGGGGCGCATCCCAGCTGAGAGGTGCTGCAAGTGTTCGGGACCCCTGGAATTTCGGAGGCGCGGCCTGGGAATGCGAGCGCGTGAAAGGCTTCATGAGTAACTTGTGACATTAACTACATGGCAACACGGCAACATTTTAGATACACTGGGTTACATATATCATCAAAATTAATTTTGCTCATTACTAGTTACTTGTTTAGTGTGGCTGCTAGAACATTTTAAATTACCCAGGTGGCTCGCTAGGGAGTTGCGCTCAATAGCGGAGGTCTAGGGGCTTCCTAAGCTTCCTTCCTACCTCCGGCCCCACAGACGGGCTTGCTGACCATCCACGAGCAAACGGGGTGTCCGCCGAGGAGCGCCTTCTGGTCGTGAAGACACAAGTTGCTCCGAGTGCGCGACTGCGCCTTCCGATTGTTGAGGCGCCTGTTTGGTTTTAGCAAGCCCCTCTAACGAAGGGGTCCCGTTTACGTGTCCCTCTGCTATCCGAAGGCTCTCAAAAACCACGCGATTTCCCCAGCCCACAGCCCCTTGAGATAATTGAAGTTTGACTGAATAGAGATTCCACCCAGCACTGATAGAATTCTCGTTTCATCATTCCTTTCTTCTCGTCTCTACGTGATAGAAGCATGAATACAAATCTACAGACTCAAAAGTGAAGAGGTAAAGAAATATAAATGGAAGTGAGCCTCTTTTCAAGTAATTTTCCCCCTAACCTAGTAAGATGTCACTCCACGAGCGATTTCCTAGCACAGCCACACTAGAAAGTATGATAATCGTTCAAAACATAATTGAAAGATTTCAGAAGTTGAATTGGAGGCATTTTTTGTCAGAGTTTATTGCAAGTATTTTGTGTCTTAAAAAAAAAAAGTTTATGAAAGTTCTATGACAAGAAGATACATTATGGAACCGTAAGAACGGGGGAATAAATGGATTCGGGAGACCGGCAAACAGGGCAAATGACGAGAACGTATAATTTTAGAACACAAAAAAGGTAACTAAATTTGAAAAATTGCATTAGTGTATCATTTTCTGTATACGAGCCATTAGAGGGGGAAAATGGAAATTACACACTGTAACAAAGTAAAAATGTTTTCAGTGTTTAAAGGTAATTTTGTAATACTGCTACTATTACTTAAACTCTTACCTCTTATGAAAACCCCAAGACAGGACCCCTGGTGATGTATCCTGTGTCTTAGGCAAAGAGCAACAATTTGAATTCCATTCAAATACACTTGTATTTTGCCAAGTGCTATCAAGCCCCGAGTTGCATAATTTTTCAGAGAAATGAAACAGATACCTTTTCCTCTGCACATGTATCGCGCCTGTGGGCTTCCTTACTGACAACCAGATCGGAGAAGATGTAAAAATTGTCGTGATGTGCTTCCTCTCTCGTGATACTCGATACAAACAGTACTCCTTTTAAGATGGCCTTTCGTGTGTTCTCTGTTTGCCACAGCAGTTTTTGCTGTCTTTTCAGGATCTTTCTTAAGTTTCAGTGATAGACAACCCCCCCCCCGGCAAAAACGTAGGACTCCTTGGAAAACGTCTATTTCTATTGGGGAAATTAAACTTCAGACACACAAAAGCAACACTGTTTACAAGTAGTTGTTTAAGTGTCGCTCCTTACATGGGTGTGTGCGTGTGTTCTGTGTGAAGGTGTTTGTGAAAGCAATACATTCTATCTCGAGTTTTCTCTTTGAAGTCACATGCATCCCGTCACTGAACCATCTGAAGGATCCGATGCAGAGTCGCAACATCAAATGGCCGAAGTCTAGTCAGAAGCGGGAGTGAGGCAGTGGGCCAGGAACGCACAGGCGCCGGTCCAGCTTTTATGTTTCCACCTTGACGTGGGTGCAGAGCCGCTTGAGCCTGAGCTTGCAGAACAGGACCAGGTAGCGGGCCGGCGGCACGGCTCGTTGGCTTGGCAGGACCGAGGGCACCGTGGGGGCTGCGGGGAACTGGAGAGCACGGCGCCTCCAGTGGGTCCCGCTCGATGGCGCGCCAGGGCTGCGAATGCTTTTCTTCTTGGTTTCTTTTCGAGAGACACCAGATCCCTTGCAGGGGGTGGCGGACGAGGAGCTTATTTCTTGATTTTTAAAGACTGGTATTTTTCTAAGTGTATGAACATCAAGCGAGCCAAAGAAAATACATTTCCTGACCAGACACAGCCTGCAAACTGCCAGGGTGTGACTTCGGGGGCACGGTCTCCTCCAAGGGCCTGGGGCAGCCAGGTCACCGTGCGAGGATAACGGAGTCCGTCCTGCGTCTCGTCGCCTCTCTCCTCTCTCTCCCAGGACATGAGCTGTTGGAGAGGAGGTCCTCTATTGACAGAGATTACTCGAAATGTCATCGCCTTTAGCTGCACAAACCCCCCATTCTCTTACACGTATAGGTGGACCTGGAAAATAGTTATTTCTCAGATCATCAGCAACCATCACACTGTCGTCATCTAGTGGGTCTGGGTCGTGGGGCACTAAAGACTTACAAGGAAGACCCCTTGCATTTCTTTAGACCTCAGGTGAAGCCAGGTGAGCGGAGCATTTTCACTCCAGTTAGAAATCCAGGTAATGCGCCAGCGCCGAGGCCCGGAAGGTGCAGGAGGCAGCTCTCTGGGAAGCTGGCGAGCCCCCGGGGCACGCTGACACGCCCGACACGCCCATCCTGGAGCCCGCGGTGGCACGGGGCTGTGCGTGGAGCACACACACCGTTCTGCAAGGCCGCCTGGTGTCCTGGCTGCCGCGACACACCAGGGCCAGCTAGTCCCCAGGGTGGTGGCCTTCGTGAGCTGAGCAGCGTCCCTCCGCCCTCTTCTCGCCTCCTCCCAGCCCAGCTGCAATCTCTCTCCTCCCCTCTCCCCCCCTCTCCCCGCCCCCTCTCTCCCTCTCCCCCCGACCCCCCACTCTCTATCTGGGATGCGGCCCGGGACAGTAGGGTAGAGGAAGGCCCACTCTCAGCTCTCAGTCTGGCCCCGTCCTTTTCCTTTTGTTCCGAATTCCCTAAGTCTCTCGGGGCTTAGGCGTTGGGAGATGCAAGCTAAGGAGAGGTAGAGAGGTTTCCTCAGTGTCCCCTGCCGCCTCCCTTCCCTGAGGCAATGAATGAACCCCACTGATAGCCATGGGGAGGGTTAGAGGGGAAACCCAGGTGGACACCCCGGGGAGCAGCCCAGCACCTGCTCCGGCCTCGGGGTGTTGGACACCATCTGCGCTCAGGGACACGCTGCGCACCTGCTGATGTCGTTCCTCAAGGTGACCCCGTGGAGCGCTGCCATCTGCAGCAGTTACCCACTGGCAGGACCGCGCTGCAAAACAGATGCCCCTGAACCTCAGAGACACGCAGCCACACGCATTGGTTGAGCTCGCCAGTCTGGGGGGCGGGGGGGGGGGGGGTCCATCCGGCCCCACCGGCAAGTTTGTGGTCAGCTCCAGGTCCCCTGAGTGTAGGCTCTGACCTGTCGCGTACTCTCAGGTGCTCGGGGATTGGCCGGCCGCTGGCCGACGTGGGGCAGCCTCCGCTGTGCTGGCCGGGACAGCTTGGCCCTGCACCCGGCCTCTGTCATCGGCCAGCGGCCTAGCCTTTGCCTTTTCTCCTCGTAGCAATGGCAGAGGGAGCACGTGAGCAAGCCGCGTCGGGGGGCCGCTTCTCAGGGTTGTCAGCACCCCCCAAGACAACACCGGGTAAGACCATGCAGGTCACACGCCAAGCTGGGACTCAGCAGTGGGGCCGCGATGCAGTCACGGTGTTGGGGCCCGTCGCACTACGCCACCCGCGTCCCGAACCAGAACACGGACCCCGGGGTGGGGGCGGAGCTTCGGGCCCGCGCCGTGGCCTCCAGAGCCTGCTCCCGCGCACGGGCCAGGCCACCCCGGTTTTCGGAGGGGGCCCCGGCCAGGGTCCTCCACGTCCCGGCAGCGCCTGCCCGGCCCCACGCAGTGCTGAGGCCCTGCCTGCCTACTATGGTTGATAGAGAAAGCCAACTTGAAGCCAAACACTCTAATTTCCCCGAAACGTGCGTAATCGTCTTAATTTTCTCGGTGCCTCTGCTGACAGAGCTCGGGGAAGACAACTCCTTTTTAGCAGCAGCCAGTGTTTCCCCGAGAAGCAGCGTGCTGGGACATGGGCTTGGCACCCTTTCCTTCCGGAAGAATCTGTCCTCTCTCATTCCGCCGTCTTTCCTGGTGGCCCGGTCCCCTCGCCGCGGAGCGCTCTTGCTTGACGTAGATCTTTCAGCCCACGGGCAGGCCCTCGTGCCCACTGGCAATGAGACTTCCGTGTCCTGGGTGATCCGTGACCCGGGTCCAGCTCCTCTGAGTCCACTCGGGGCTGGATCACATACACAGCGAGAGCCCAGGGTGAGCAGTGCCGGTGTCTGTGTGGAGGACCGGCTCACTGCTCAGGCGTTGGCTTGTCCCGTGGTGCCGTGCTGTCCCCATCCGAGGGCAGGTGACATTTTCCAGCTTGACTTAACGTGCTGTGAGATGCTGTGGAGTATGATGTGAGGTCTGAGTGGCAGATGGGAACGAAAGTGAAAGGGACAGTGGCAGCCGCTAGAACGTCCTGACCCTCTGCCTTGCATCAGCAACCGTGCTAACCCCTTTCCACGCTCTGTCTCTACAACCACCCTCTGACTTTGATGCCACTATCTGCCAGTATTGCAGCCCAAGGTACTGAAGGGTTAGGTGACGTCCTTTCCCCAGGGCCACACGCCTACCGGTAGGTGATAGGAGCAGCCACAGCCCAGCACACGATGGTTACGGTCAGCAAACGTTGCCTGTGAAGGGCAGTACATGGTTGAGGCCTTTGCAAGCCACGTGGTCCCGCAGCAGGACTCGGCCCTGCCGCGGTTTCTCAAACGCAGCCAACAGGCGTGCGTTTACGAGCGGGTGTGGCCGGGTGCCAATAAAGCTTTATTGACAAAAGCAGGCAGCGCGCCGGATCTGCGTTGCTCCGTCATTGCTTCGGGCTGGATCACGCGGGGCAGTGCAGGCCGGACGGCCGTTGCGTGCCATGTGCCCCCTCCGCCACCGCGGGTGCTGGGGAGGCAGAGCAGGAGGCGGGGTGGGGCGCGGGTTCTCCGGGCCACCAAGCGCGTCTGTCCCGCCCAGCAGCCCAGCGACCCTGGGCACGCGGCCTGGCGTCGCTGGGCCTCAGCTGCCTTTTCCGTAAAGTGGGTGACGGTGAGAGGACAGGTGTCACAGAGCCGTCGGGAAGACGAAGTCATGAACGCGTGCAAAACGCTCGCAACAGGGCACGCGCTGGAGAGGCGCTTGCTTCCCCCCTTATTGTTTTTATTACTGTTATTAGCGAACACTCAGGACTGAGCCCGAGTGCGCCCGGCTGCCCGGCTGCCCGGCACGAGCCCCCCATCGCGCGCCCCGCAGCGCTCCTCACTGACCCTTGGGGATCGGGCCCCTTGTCAGGTACCGTTTCTCAGTGCACCCCAGAAATGTGAAGACTACCCCCCAAATCCAACCGTGTCAGAATGTACTTACCAAACATCTTTACACGGGCCTCGAGGCACTTCTGTGTGTCCGTCCTTATTACCATTAGACAACGCCGTCAGGGGCCTAATGGCGCCTGGAGCCGGGCACAGTGCCACCCGCCGGTGCCAGTTCACTTCTGCACCAGCGGTCGTGTGACAGAGATGCCTTGGTTTGTCACAGGTCCCGTGGTTTGGTGCCTGCATCTATGATTGAGGAAAGGCTAAATGTCAGGTAAATGTTCGCGGGGGAAAAATTAATTCACGTTCTCGAAAGGCCTGAACTCGTGGAACCCTGGAGGTCCACGGGCCCCCGGGCCAAGAAGCCCCGTGCCCACTGCCTCTGAGGTAGAGGAAATCTGAGGAAGGCGGGTTTTCGGGGGGCTGACGGCTCCTCGCACCCTGGCTCTACAGCACACACACACACAGGTGCGTGGCGGACAGGGCACCCACGGAGCGCGCACGCTGCCCCGTGCGAGGGCGAAGCGGTCACCCTGTGGTCAGGGAGCAAGACAGACAGGGGCCCTGTGCGGGCCCCTCCCTCCGCCGCCCCGTGGCAAAGGGCTGTCCTGGGGACCGCGCCGGCGCAAGAGGAAATGGAAACGTGATACCACTGACCTCATCCAAACGACACAGCTATTGTCGCAGGCCGAGATGCCGAATGTCCGTAGGTTCGGGGGCAAACGGCTTGGTTAGTGGAATGGAGCTCTCTGTGCAGTGAGTAAAGGTGAATTATTTGTCAGGTGACTGGAGGAGGTTTATGCAATACAGTATTATTGAGCGGGGCTATTAACAGAGTGAATTGCTATTGTGACACGCCATTAAATTGTTTTTAGTGTCCACAAAGGTATCATTCAGGAGCTGCCAGGGTTAGTGAGAGAGTTGTATTTTTGGTGGACACTAGCAGATCTCCAAGCAAAATAGCATATTTTACAGACAAGGGAAATACGATCGCAGCCGGACGTCTGCAGACAGCAGAGTCTCGGGGTGGCTATTGACAAGAGCCCCGCCACCCCCGGAATCCCAGCAGGCTCAGGACCCCACTGTGCGTGTACTTGGAGCTGAAATCTGATGGGTTCATCAGGAAGGAGAAATGAAGAAGGGACACGAAGACAGAAATCTGAATCTGGGCTCTTTCAAGACGCTTCGTCTTGTTCATGAATGTACCCCCAGCATTCAGCAAAGAGGTTGCGTCAATTTAATTATTTGGTGGGAAAAAAAGAAGAAGAAGGAAGCTAGGAGAGCACACGGGAGGGGGCCAGGGAAAGAGAGAGAAAGCGAGAGAGCGAGAGAGAGAGAGACAGGGAGAGAGAGAGAGCGAGAGAGGGAGGAAGGGAGGGAGAGAGAGAGAGAGGGAGGGAGGGAGGGAGGGAGAGAGAGAGGGAGAGAGGGAGGGAGGGAGGGAGGGAGGGAGGGAGGGAGCCAGCGGCTGTCCTGGAGGTATAGATCCGTGTAGTAGCCACGTGCACATGAACACCTATTGACTCATCTTTTATTTTTCAACAACTACTTATCGAGTGCCCACTAAGCATCAGCCCCGGTGCTAGGTACTAACAATGTATGTTTAATGAGACAGAAAAGATCATAGCTCTCAGATGACTCACATTCAAGTGAGAGATTCAGAGAATAAGTATAAAATCCAAATAGCTTATTTCAAGATAATGCTGAGTGTTATAAAGAAAAAAAATAAACAAACAAACAAAAAACCCCACTGTAATGAGGTAGAGGGTAACTAACCAGGAAAAGGGGCTACTTTGGGTGGGACGGTGACATTAACACTGAGACCTGCTTGATGACAAAGAACTAACCGTGGAGAGAGCAGAGGTGGCGCGTGATTGAGGGTTCCTATGGGCCGGGCTTGGGCTCGGTTCTGTGCACCCGTGATTTCATTCCGTCTTCACATGGGCGCTGTGAAGAGCAGAGTATTCTTAACAGCTTCACAAATGGCCAGGCTCGGAGGAGCCCAAGGACGTGCCCACAGTCACAGAGCTGGTAAGGGACGGAGGCACCCAGCCCTGCCTGAGCCCGGCCTGTGTCCAGGCGAAGCTCCCGTCACCGTCATGTAAATCGGGGTGGAGGGAGCCCCAGTGGGTGGGAGGCCTCCGTCCCTCGGTTTGCAAGGGGGTGCTGTTTTCAAGGCCATGTTGTGGCTGTTTTCTGGCTGGTCACCTGGCTTCATCCCTGAAGCTCGTTGGTGACCCAGATAGTGGATTGCCTCTTGAGTCTGATTCATAAACGATCCTGAAGAAAACGTACATTTTTCCCCATCTGGTCGAATAACTGAGTCATCTTCCAAAATTAGATAAGGGAGGGGGGAAAGGGACATAGATCTTAAGGAAAAACACATTCTTGTCGTAGACATGTTCTCCATCTCAGTTGGGACACGTGTCCTCCTAGCGAGCGTCTTTGAGCGAAACTAAAAAACCAGGTAAATGTCCTTGTCCACCAGCCCCCTGGCAGCCCGCTCCCGCCTTGGGCTGTCGGTCGTCGTGTTTGTTTCCTCGTCAGTCCTCACCCCGTCCACCAGGGCCGCTGGAGCTCGTATGTATTATTACTGTTCTTTCTTTGTATTTGTTTGCATTTTAAGACGGTGGCCCTCACCATACAACCTTGGCGAATGTATATTAATACATCTTAATCGGTTACTAAAGAAATGCAAACCACAAAATATCATTATCGTTGCTATTACATTGACTATCAAATCGTTAATGTGTTTTTATGTCAACATCTAATATTGGGGCACCCAAGAGAAATGAGCACGAGCCCTTTCACATACTACAGGGGGACGTCCCAATTGATACCACCCTCTGGGGGAAGACTTGGTAACATATCAGACGCATCCAGAGGGAACATGGACCGTGACACAATCATCCCATTCCTAGGAATTTAGTCGTAGGATAGCCACACAAAGCTCTAAGTAAAATTATATCCAGTGATTTGTAGTATGGGGAAAAATGAGAAACAACTGCAATGCCCAGGAATGAGAGGTTAGTTATTTTAAAAATGGTAGAAGTGCACAGTGGAGTGTCGCCACTATGAGCAGTCCGTGCTCATAAAGCCGAGATTCCCAGTGTGTTAAGTAGGATGAACAGAAGGCAGATTACAAAGCAGTGTGTGCATTATGATTCTATAATGTAGTATGTTATGATAGAATATATTATATCCACTTATAGCTAGAGTCCAGGTCCGGCAGAAGTAACGGCTGGACTTGGTTATAATTTTCTTACGAAACCACAACCACACATGCGTATGGTTTTGTTATGAAAGATCTGGTACAGATGACCAGCTCATAAAAACGGGCGTTACTTCTGCCGGACCCTGTATTATCTATAGACAGATATAACGAGATACAGTGATAAAGGTGATACACATCGTGTGACAGTTACATTGTTATGATTTATCATATTTAAAAGCATTTTTCTATCCCTTTGACATTGTCTCCGAGATCTATTGTTAGAATCAGGGAAAAACATGCACACGGGCACGCGATCGGCCAAGGTCAGTGTTCAGGGTCCGCGCTTGGCCTTCGGGCCCCACAGTGCAGCTCTGGCCCGCGCGCCTGCCCTTGGCCTTCTGCCGGACGGTCCGCCCTCGCTCCCCCAGCCCCGGCCTGGCTCCTTCGGCTTGCCCTTTGCCTTTCGGCACCCCAATCCGACTTGCCGAGTTCTCGGTGTGCGGTGTCCCTAACCCTGTGTCGACAGTTTCAGGAAAGTCCTGAGCTGACCTTACACTCATGTCCTTTGCGGAAGGGAAGCCAACACACGGCATTCTGGGAGCTGTGGTGTCCAGTTTCTTCTAACTCCCATCAGGGGAAAGGGAGGAGAGGAGACAGTGTTCAGCTCTGTCACTGATTCCGGCTTGGAGTGTTCACTCGTTAAGGAGAGTTGCTAATGTCTTAACGCTGGGCGGCGGGTGGATTTAGGTCCGCGGAGGCCTCCAGCAGCGGTTGTGTGTATTGGAAGTGAACTGCATCTCAGGAAAGCTGGGAGAAAAGCAAGGAAAGGAAGAGAAAATTACCGGGGCAAGAGGGAGCCAGAGCCAACAGCTACTTTGTTGCTTGTCAAGTCACAGGGTTGACTGACAGCCAGAGGGATTTGGAGGAGCGTACTTGATGTAAAAGACCTCGGGGTGTGGACCCCGGGTCCCCTGGTGTGACCCCAGGCCCTGCACTTGTCGGCCTTGCTGCCTTGCACAGAGACCATGCAATTTACAAATTAACACTGGCTCTCAGTAGCCAGACCCCCAAGTTCTAACCCCGGCTCAGCACGGTCTAGCTGTGTGACTTCAGGCAACTCACCTGAACTCTCTAAGCCTCCACTTCTGTGCATGCCAAATGCAGGAAATGCCCTGTTCTTCTGTAGGATCAGTCACGCCATGTAATGAAGCCCCTGACACACAGAGGTAGGTTCCTAAACAGTGACTGATATTGTCACTTTCAATGGTAGTGACCTTATTTTATTTATGCATCTTGCAAAGAGGGAGAAACAAACAGGGCGACGAGAACAAGGAAAAGGTCAGTCAGATTACGTGTTTGCGGGGCTCACGTCGGACAGAGACCCCCTGAACATGTAGGGTCGTGATGTGTCTTGTGTTTTGTGAAGCACAAGGAAGTCACCAGGACATCCGTGTAGGCATGTGCACACTCCTCTCCATATTCGATTACATGTTTTAGGACAATAAATCAGTGAAAGGAAAGTAATAAATAATGCATGCTGGAAATGTGATCATGTTTATTAAGAAGCAACAGCCTTGTCATCTTCATTTTCTTCTTCAGTGAGTCTCTCTCCTCGGAGGGTTTGCTCTTCAGGGACTCCCTGCAATTTAGCTGCAGGCCATTCTCTGATTCCTGTTTGCAGAGATACCTGCTTTGCAAAAGTAAGTTAGGAGCTGAGCGTCCGGGGCCTCTCCCATCCAACCCGTCCCGTCCTCGGAGAGGGTCCCTGGCCAGGAGCGTTGGGCGCAGCACACTGCCCGGCTGGACGTCTGCACACTTCGTGCCCTCCCACGCGGCCCCACTCCTGCCTCGGTGCGGGGAGTTGGAGAGGAGTCTCCTTAGGTGTCTGGATTTTGGAAAAGAAAAGAAAAAAAACACCCTAACTTTTCTTTTCCTGGGAATTTGCAGCTGCTAATAAAACAACATGTTAGTGTATTGTGACATCCGAAATGCTTTCATTGGAATTGCGTTTTAATCTGTTGCTCTTCGCCCAGTTGCACCTGAATGACCCTTAAAAAATAAGAAAGAAAGAAAAAGATAGAGAAAGGAAGCACCCTGGCAAACTCCATCTTCCAAGCGCTGTGAAAGCAAAGGGAGTGTGTTGCATGTGGAAAGAGAAAAGAGACAGGGAGCCAAGTGGGGGGCGGGGGGCAGTGGGAGAGGTGGGGAAGGAAAGTGGAGGGAAAGCAGGGGTGCGAGAGGGAGAGGTGAGCCTTGGGGAGCCATGTACGCGGCGACGGAAGCAGCACTGACTCGGGGTGGTGAGCGCACAGAGCAAGGCACAGACGACACGCCGTGGACGTGCTCGCCTGGAACCGACGTACTGTTTGCAAACCAAGGTCACCCCAATAAGTCTAACAGCGAAAGCGAGGAATGAACTTGCACGTGCTCTTGGGGAGCGGCCTGGTTGGAGCGGAAGGGACCTCGAGCAACTCCCTGGCCTCCGTCTTCTCTGACGTTTTGAGAATGGAGTGATGGAGCAGACCTGGGTGGCAGTGGTGGCCCTGCTGTCCTGGGGCAGTGGCCGTGGCGTCTCCTTCCCTTGACCGTCGGGCCGTCCGAGTCCGGGGTCGTAAGAAAGGCTTCCGTCCTTTGAGGATGGTGCCAGCTTGGGATTAAAGGCCGTGCTGGACGCCTCTGAAATGCCTCAGTCCTCCCTGCGGGTTGCGATGACGTCTGTCCTTCCTCCCGCCCTCATGAGTGCTGGTTATCCTCAAGCAAAGAAACTCTCCTCCCCCCGCGCGATCGGCACGACGACAACCAATCCGGAGTCCCCCCTGCACTCCTCTCCGGTCCCTCTCCTTCCGTTTCTGCGCCCTGTCCCCATCTCTCCTCTGTGTCTCTGCTTTCTCTTCCCACCACATCCTCATCACCAGACCTGCCGCATCTTGCCGAAGGTGTGCGTGTGATGGCACCTTATGCTCGTGTGCCAAGCCCAGCAGTCACTGCACAGCACGTCACTCGTGCGCAGCCCGAGCTTAATTAGCTTGTCCCGACACGCAGTATTTATCAGGATGTTACGCTCACTCCAACTCACCTCTGAAATTCATTCTTCCTCCTCCTGTTTCCGACTCGTCTCTCCCAAGCCCTGCCTCCCTGCCGCTCCTCCCACCGCTGTCCCCGCCTGTCACCGTGTGCCAGTCCCTCTCCTCTCCTCCGTGGCTTCTGCGTTCCTTACCGCCCTGCTTCCCCGGGCTTCCTCTGCCCCCCTCCAGCCCTGGAATCTTCCCCCACCAGCGTCGTTGTTGACTTGGACATGACCCCGCTCCTCTCTCACCCGGGTCCCTTCGGCCAGAAGCTCTGATCTGCTCCTTCCTCGTCTTGGATGGTTGGGTCTCCACTTCCTGTCATTGGTCTCAGCCAGCTCCGCTGTCCCCCGCAACCTGTCCCTGGTCCTTGTGGGCTGCCACTGCCGCTGGCACAGTCCTGTCCCAGGAGCAGAACGCAGACGTGCCAGGCAGCCAAGGCAACCCTGGCGTCCGCTCAGAGAAAGTCAGGCTGACAAAGGACAAGGGAGCCCCAGTGGGTGGGGGGTGCCGTCCTGAACACGGAGCATGGCTGGGGGGCTCCAGTAAAAAAAATACTTTTACATTTTTATTTATATCGAGTCCCGCATATAGTCAGCGTTCCGAGGGGAAGCAACAAACATCCACGGAGCGTCCAGCCATTGCAGAAAATCCCGTCACATTGCCAAAGAGCGTATCAGGAAAACGGGCCTAACTTCGTAGACGCCGGTACCCAGGCCAGCCTCCACGTTCCTGACTCGTCCTGACCCACATTCCTGACCCCGGCTGCGAGGCGTGGCCGGCCCCGAGGTCTGTCCGGCCTACCCCGCTGACGACTCGTGCAAGTAGATGTGCACAGTGTGTCCTCGCAGGAGCTCGTGTAAGGGCGTGTCCTTGCACTCCTGGATAGACTGGTCTGCATTTTTCTTAACGCATCAGGCCCCACGTCCCACGGGCAAGTCCTTGGTGCTACCTGAAGGCTCGGACACGCATGAAAACACTTTGAAGACTTAGGAACATGCCTCTCCTGCGAAAGGTCCTTCACCCCCCACCCCACGAGCCTCCGCTCTTGCCTGGGAGGCGGGTGCCGCTCGGCCGGCCAGGCGAACGTGTGGCCTCCGGGGAACAGCCCGGAAGGCGGTGCTCCGTGAGCCCGGCACGCGCGACCCGGGGGCCCGCTACCTGGAAGACACGGCGCGTTCCTGCCTCGTCTTTGAGACCGTCCACAGGGGCCGTGTGGGTGGGCGAGCCGGTTCGCGCGAGCGGAGTCCGTGCTGATGCTCAGCCGAGAGCCTCTGCGCGCAACGGAACAGCTGGTTCTCTCCGACCCGGCAGGCGGTCCCGGCGCCCCACAGGCCCCCATGAAGATTTTCCAGCAATTTCCCGCTGCCGCTTCCCCCGGCTTCCGCGGGTGGGCACGTCCCAGGGGGCGTCGGTCTGCGCCTCCTCAGTGGGACGCAGCCGCGGACGGCTCTGAACCCCGCCCCTCCCACGGGACACGGCGCAGCCGCACAGCACGTGCTCGGCGTAGCCGCGACTCGGCGGGAGACGGCGCGACTCGGGCGGGACTCGGCGCGACTGGGGCGGGAGTCTGCAGGACTCGGCGCGATTCGGCGGGACTCGGTGGGAGGCGGCGCGACTCGGCGGGACTCGGCGCGACTTGGCGCGCGTGCGCACACGCACAGTTTTATGTAAATGCGAGCGTGCCGGGGGCCTGCGCTGCTGTCCTAGCTGCACGTTTTCTTCCCTCCTCTTCTGCGTGACTGTCCCACCGCGGGCTCACGCACCCACCCCCGAGCCGCCCTGCAAAGTAACCGCCCGCAGGAGACCTGCCCCACAGCGCGGAGCTGATACCGTGGTTTCCACGCTGTTTCTCGCTCAGGTTCACACACAGCTGTAGCACTGCTTTTGGTCTGGGTTGTTTTTTGGTCTGTTTTTGGTTTGTGTGTATGAAATGGAATGCATCTTGTAAAAACGAACACGGTATACTTGTTTGGATGCTTTTCTTCTAACTTTTGAGACTCGCGTGGTAGCGCGGACCTCGCCTGGTAGTGTGCAGTTCTGGGGATTTGCATTGCACGTGTCGATCTGTGCAAGAGCACAGCGGTCAGCGTGCCCAGCGGTTCCAGCACCCCAACCCCGCCCCCACTCCTCCTCTCCTCTGCAATCACACCCTCCCTGGCACCCGCCGACCTGCTCTCCTGCACTGCAGGTTGGCCTTTTTGATCACGTCTGTAGATGCTCACAGAATCCTCCAGTAACAGACCTGCGGGCACTGGCCTCTTTCACGCCGGTTGTCGTGTGAGTCCTGTCCATCGGGGCTGCCAAGGGTCCCCCTGTATGCACGGACCGCGATCTAGCCACACTCCCAGGGGTGAAGGCCTGGGAATCCTGAGCGCCAAGTGTGTTCGTGTTAGGATTCCTGTCCTAGTACTTTGGATTTAGGCAGAGAGTTTGAATGAGCATGTGAATTTACCAAATTACAATACTGAGAAAACCCTGGGAGGGGAGAGCTAGTCGTTAGGGGAACTTAAAATTAATTGGAGCCCAAGTGACAGATGAACTACTGAGAATAATTTAAAAAAAAAAAACAAGAAGAGTCCGCCCACCGTTTATTGGCGACTTCGAACACATCAGACACTGTGATGGACGTTTCTCACCCAGCACATCATGAGCACCCCTCAACCCCAGTGCAGTGGGCACCCCTCGCTTCTGCAAGGGACAGAAACCTAACGCTCCTCTTCAGGGGACCCCCAAAGCAGGTGGCCATGCTAGGGTCTCCAAAGACGTTGTCTTCCCCACCTCCCTCCCAGACCCTGGCGCACGCTCTTGGCTTTAGTTAGAGCTTCAAGTCTGTTTCCACTCAGTAGTTCAGATAATTTGCTGTTATAGTTTCCTTTCGTTCCTTTAAGTGATGCAAATTGCTTCACCCAGAGGAAGGCATCACATTCCACTACTACATGAAAAACATCTACTGAGGAAGGAGGAGGAGAAAAAGATGTCTGGATTTCCCCCCTCGTTTTTCTTTCTAACCGATGAAGATGACTGCTAGGGTGTTTGCCTAGTCTTTCTTACGGAGCGAGAAACTCAGTTCTTATGGACAGAAGCAAAAAGGAGGAGACAGGTGATCAGCTATCTGGTGAAAGGCAATGAAAGCGGATTAATTCATTAACAGGCTGATTAATTTGTGGGGGTAGGGGTGCGCGAGGACCCTCCTCCCCTTGTCTGGGTGAGGATGGGGCTTGGGGTTCTAAAAAACTAAAATGCGTGGAGTGAACCAGTCACCTGCTTCAATCTCCCAATGTAGTTACCTTCCCGTGACTATTTGTTCGCCGCTATCAATGACAAGAGCATCCGCATAGCTGAAAACCAAGGCCCTAGGTTTACCAAGACGGGGGTTCTGCTGGCAGAGAGTCTCCTTCCATTAGCTACGTAGCATCTACAGCTGGGCAGACAGATGGATACGGAGTTGTTTCTTTTTTTTTCTTCTCTCTCTCTTTTTTTTTTTTTAAATCCTAAACACTGTGTATGGAGAAAACAGTTTTCCCCAGGACGGTTCTCGGGGCTCTGCCACCAGGGACCCAGCCCCTGGAGCTCACGTAACTGTGTCGTGTGCGTTGGCGCGTCTGTGGGCACACTGCGCGCAGTGGGATCGCTGTACAAGTGGCTGTCAGGCGCTGCCCCTCCATGAAGGAGCCATGTCTAGCCCGTCCCAACAACTGTCATCCCTCTCTCCCTTGTCCCTCTCATCTGCCACTGAATCCAGCTTGGTCTCCTGAAATGGCTCTCAAGTCGGTCCCTCTCTACCCCCACGGCCACTGCTTTCTCCAGGCCTACGTCACCTTCCTGGTGCGTGAAGAGCCTCGCCTCCTCACTGGTCTCTGTGCATCCACCCCTCTAGCCCAGCCTCCTTATTGGCAACAGAATTATATTTGTTAAAGCACAGCTCTGATCTGGTTGTGTATTTCTTAAAATACTAGGCGTCCCCGTGTTCCAAACAGTGTTTCCGGAAATACTGCCATGTCTGGGGGGGAAAGATACACATGGCTATATGGGATTTGAAAAGGTACAGATTTATTTTGAGTTCTGTCTTATTTAGGATGGTCCTGATTTTTCCATTCATGATGTTGGCTTTATAACCTTTTAAAATAAATGTAATAAAATGTGTGTGTGTGTGTGTGTGTGTGTGTTTCAAGTGGTCTGTTTGAAAACACAAACCCCTAACTCAGTGGCTACTTAGCTGTGGCAAACCTTGTGAGAGTGGCGTGCAAATCACTGGAGTGCAAATCACTGGAAAACACTGGCAGAAATACAAAGCCCAAACGTCTGAGCCCATCATTAAAGATACTTCACAACTGGTTCCCCCAAGAGAGCCAACAGCAGCCCCAATACCCGCCATTCCCCCTCTCCACCAGCTTTCCCAGGGCCTCCCCCTCCCGTTTAGTCACACCAAATGCTTTGTAGTTTTCCAAACACAGTAAAGCTCTCCTCCTTGGGCGTTTTCTCTCCCCACTCTCCCAAAATATGGTCCCCTTCGTGCAGATTGTGTCTTTCTGCCTGGTGGTGGACTTCTATTCATCCTTCAAAACCCAGTCCATTTACGCCAACCTCTATGAACTCCTCTCCGGGGTCCTCAGGCAGCGTTCACCAGGCCTTGGTGCTCCTCATTTCTCTGCTGCGTAGCTTTCGGGTCTTTCCTTCTACCCTCGAAACCAACGAACCCCGAACCCCACGGGGCTACGCATAAATCTCTGCTGTCTGCATTGGCCAGCGGTGGGCCTGGTACCTAGAAAGGGGCTGCACAGCTGACCCGATGAAGAAACGCAGCGCTGAGCAAAACCAAGGCCCAGTCTTTCTTGGACGGGAGCATGTGTGCAGGAGAATTGGGTGATCGGGAGCTGAGCACAGAGGAGGGGTCTCAGAAGACTGTCCTGACAGAGCCCCTCCAGCTCCCCGGCTGTATCCATCTTTTGTCCTTTATGTTACTTGGGGACTTCGATCCTTAGCAAACGGCGACCCAGCAGCACACGTGCCTTCTCGTAGAGCCCTCACTTCTCCTCCCAGACCCCGGGCTCCCCACGGGCACCCCCAGGACAGGGCCCGGGACGGCCGAGCAGTGCTTAGTGTCCCCAGAATAAATGGCATCTAAATATGTCCCCTGCGACCCTTTGACCAAGAGACTGTCTCCATGCCTCCTTGCAGTGAGACCACCAGGCTGCCCTTGCGTTGGACGCTCCCGCCGCGTGTGCTCCGCCCGCCATGGCGCCATTGGCCAGCCTGGGGGGCTTTCCTGCACCCCCGGAGCCCCACCACCCGCTGCACACGCGCCCCTCCAGCGCTGTGCACCTGGCCAGCGTTTTGCTCCCAGTTGTGCATGCGAGTGCGTCGTGCCCAAACGTGCGGCCTTTAGGGACAGGTGACATGGGCTTAGCAGCGGGGCTGGCCGCGGGCGGGCCTTGGGGGCTAACGTCATGTATTAGGGTTGCATTTCCAACGACAGGGCGTGTCGTGTGCACACTTGGTTCTCTTTTCCCCGTCGCTTTGGTAATTCCGTGTCCAGTCGTTAATCCGGCTGGCCAGTTTCTTGGGGTTGATGGGAAACCTTACCTATAGGCTGTAGGAGCCCTCGGAAGCTTTTATTTGTTTACTTAGGCATGTTTCCAAGCATTTCATCATTTTAGGGCCCTTGCTGCAAAAATCGCCCACTCTCCTCCTCTTCCTTTTCACGCAGGAATGTTCTATTTGTCTGGTGGGGGGCGGGGGGTGATTGTTGGTTCGTTTGTTCGTTTGTTTTACCGAGCTGGATCTACAGGTTCCTAGTTCTTCATTCATTTGTTCATTTTTTCATTCAATAAATATTTATGGAGTAGCTACTCTGGGGCAGGCGCTGTTCTAGGCTCTGAGGCATAGTATTGGACAAGACAGAAACAGCTCTTGTCCTCATAAAGAGTTTATTCCAGTGGAGAGGCCGACAGACCAAAAGAAAGAGAACAAACAATACACAAATAGATATGTGGGTAATACATATCAATGTGATAGGATGGCATAAGCTATTAAATACATTAATGATATAATAATGTATTGCAATATTGGGTGTTACTAAAAACAAAAGATAAGGAGTGGCCTTGACCTCCATCACCAAGTCAGTGGCTTCCTGCTTTGAGTCCTTGTTCTGACCACCCTAGCCACACTCCCTGGGTTTGTCATGCACCCAACCAGACCCATCTGACCTCCTCATCCAAACTAGCTCCCCCTTGACCTTTGCATATCTCTAATCTCATCAACTCCCCGGCCCTTCTGCTGCAGCCCTTCCTGATGCAGAGACGGCCTTAGGGCAAAGCATGCTGAGAAGACAGCCTGGGGCGGGGGCAAGTTGGGGGAGAGTGTGGCCCCCTCTTTTGCCACATCTCACTGTCAATGATGAAGCCCTCTCCATACCCAAGACATGTTTCAGCCAAAGAGAAGCTTCCAGAAGTCCCTCTCCCTTTGCACCGTGGAAACGTCAGTGAGCGCAGCATCCTACGTGACGTAGGTGGTATGGAAATATTTGTGGGGTGTGTGTTTGGGACCATTTAAAGTTAACCATCGTGGAGGTTCTGGGAGCTTAACTGGGGACAACAGTGCAGTGAGCCGTGGGGGTGTCCCTGTGTCCCTGTGGTGGAGAGGGGAGACCTGCAGCCCTGGGGCAGACAGCACGAGCTGCAAGGAGGGCAGCACGCAGTGTCCCCGGCGGCGTCTGACTACGTGGCCCTGTTCGGACGGGCGAAGGTTGGGAGCCCAAGGCGTCATTAGTACCCTTCCATCACTTGCTCATTAGTTCTGAGATGGTGTGTTAGTGACAGCTTGAGAGGCTGCGCACCCTGGCCGCCTCCCATTTATGATCTCACCGTGTTAATGTGCACTTAATGAGAAATCCTTGTCTTGCTTGTAAATCCTGTAGCCGGCATTCAATTTATTGACAGATGTTTGCTTGGATCTCTTTAAAATTACTTCATAAATCTTCCGGGATAAAAGGCCTCAAGTTTGGTTATTAAGACAAGGCCCTGTTGACAGTTTCATATTTAACCGTTTAGAGCCCCGCGGTCGGGGCTGTGACGGGCCGTGCGGCCCAGGGACAGCGCGCCCGCGTGCCACTCCCCACGTCCTCCGCGCCACCCCGGGCCTTCCCCGGGAAGTGTGTCTCCCGGCCCGTATGGTCCCTCCCGTTAACTTCTCCGCGACCTCGCCGTGCTTCTTGCTGCTTCGATTGGCGTTTCAGTGTGTCAGCGTGATGGAGGGCTTCTGCTGAGAGGAGCTGCCGGCTCAGTGAGCCCTGCGCCTCGGGCACCAGCCAGGAGTGCTGACGGGAGCCCAGCGCTGGGGTGGCACCTCCCAGGACAGCCACCAGGCACCAGCTGGACACCTGCGGGCCTCACTCCATCTCAGGGTGGCAAGTGCATGGACGTGGTGGGCAGGGGGTCTGCCTGCGTTTTAAGACTGCACTCACCTTCGGTGGCCTTTCCTGCCATCTCAAGATCGTTTGGTTTGTTTGTTTGCTTGTTTGTTTGTTTGTTTTCTGTTCCCAGGGGCAGGACATGCACCTCTCAGTGGCTTTTGCTCAATGGCAAATGAAATCGGAGTGGAAAGATGGTTAATTGGCTCATGTGATCGAATTGGACTGAGGTAGTTACCTTGGGCCTGGCTTGGGCCAAGGGATAAAATAAGTCCTCGCTTCCCAGGGACTGGCTTCCTCTGTGGTAGGGTCACCCTCAGAATTCCTGTGGTGGCCCCAGACGCCCCACAGAGCTTCCAGGTACAGACTCAGACTCGGGAGAAAGGAATAACTCCTGTTTCTCTTCCGGACGTGTGAGAGAGGGGGAGGGGTGCTTATTCAGTCTCACTGGGCCCGATCGGGTCACATGGCCACTCTTCAGCCAATCACTGTGGTCAGAGGGAGGCTGGGTTCTGACTGGCTAGGTCTGAGTCACAGGATAAACCCAATCTAAATACCAGGAATTGAGACTAAAGGGGAGGATGTTCTCAGAGTTAAAGCAAGGCCTCGTTGCCTGAAAGAGGAGGAAGAGGGTGAGGCGACATCAAAACGAATGTTCAGCTGTCCCCATCAAGTGCAAACCAGCATCCTGCCTCGTCTGATTCTGTCATTCTGAAGCGTTGTGATAGTTAGCAGCTTCTGTGCTAACCAGTCAGGGTTGTGACGTACCCGCTCGGAGAAGGCGGTCACAAGATTGAAAACTCAGAAGCCCTAGAGAGACGGGCCATTGAGGAGTTCTCTAGACCCACCCACAAATCAGTAACAGTAATCAGGTGAAGAAAAAGAACTGCCCCACTGTGTACCATCCCAAATCCGCGCTTTTGCATGTAAAGTGATAATGACTGTTTGCGCCAAAAATAGAGTGTTTTTTGCTTACTTACCGGTGTCTTGTCACATCACATTCCTTGAATTGTGTCAGATGGCATTAGGTAGCCGTGCCTGCATCCACCACTGACGTGACCCACTGCTTTGCAAAACTTAAGACAAGTGTTTGGGGGCTTTTCTCCCCACTCCAGGTTTTTGCATAAGTGCTGTATACCGGACGAGGCGAATGTGGGTACTATGAGAATCGAAAACACACCTACCATTTAAGCTACATGTTACTAAAGGCCTGTGGGAAGGAAGGCACGTGAAACATTTACGCGTAGCCCCTGACACGTCTCAGCAGGGGGCCAACTCCCTTGACTAGAACCTTCCATGTTTAAAATAATCCGATATTCATAGTTTCCTACGTGGAAACTTCTGCAAAGTTGAGGGCTCCCTTGATGTCTGGCAGCCGGACAGTAAACTCGGCCTTGATTTTCTCTGCAAGCAGCTGCCCGTGCCCTGAGAAGCACATTCTTCACAGGAATCGTTGTAATCATCTCGATTGAGAGTTGCCTTGTAGTAGCAGCTAACGCTTCCAGTGTTTTCTACGTGCCAGTTACCGTGCTAATCACTTTATGTGTGTTAGCTCCGCAAGTCCAGCATGGCCCTGTTGCACCAATGAGGAATAGAGACAAAAGACCCATAATTCATAGGGCTGAGATTTGAACCCATGAGGTGAGGCTCTCAAACTGGCTCCAAATACGATTCTGTGTTGCCCATATTGTCAGGTTATATGGATAAATATATTGACTCAATATATTTACTATGGTACTAAACTGTAGTAACTGTATAAAAGATGAGTTGAATATATTCTATTATATTATGTGTCATACAATATATTAATATGCAGAGGGTGCCAAAAATGTACACACATTTTAAGAAAGGAAAAAACTGTATTAAAATTGTAATACTCAATATATATACTGGTAACAAAAGACGACTACAAGTCACGTTTGACGTCTGCAATGACAAGAGGTGCTCACAGTGGTGACCATCAGCGTCCAGACACTTCTAATCACAGCGAACTACTGCTTGAGCAACGGTGACCAAAGTGTCCACTTGTATCACTGCGCATGCCATTTCAGTTTCTTCCCAAAGGACCACCAGCGTAGCTGGAGTTCTACGGCACACCATGTCCTTTAAGGTCCCCCATGGGTACAAGTCAAGGGGTGTTAAGTCAGGAGAACGTGGGGGAAACTCAAACAACAATCTTAAATTTTAAATACCGCTTCAGAATGGTCTTGTATTCCTTGAACGACAACTGCGCTTCCGCCATTTTCCTTGACGGCCCTGCCTGTCCCATGGTGACACCAGCATTGATTTGGTTAATGCCATCTTTTCAGTGAACGTCATACTACACGTTGCTGCCGTAATTCAATTCAACTTCCAAAAGTAACACACAGATAACATCTCTTAAAATGTGTGTACATTTTTTGGCACCCCCGGGTAGAGTAGTTTTATATTACATATGAGCATATATATTGTATAACATGTTATATATAGAATATTTAATTTACATAGGTTATAATGTTTAAAAAAGAAGAGAGAAGAAGCAATGGCAAAATTCGATTTTGTTAAAACAATAACATGAAGCTGGGAGAAAAGTCATTTCTCAGGCATGTATGCGATTAATGGTAGGGCAAACATCTGGGCCTGAGCTGCCCGATGGACAAAGCCCCAAGGGTCCGAAGAGTCACAGTATTTGCGACATGCCAGGGTTCAGGCAGCCCGGGCCCGGGTCTCAAGGCAAGGCTGAGAGGGGTTTCTCCCATGATTCCTCAGACCGGGGCAGGGTAGACGCCGAGGAGAGTCGGGAGCTTCTAGAAGAAAGGAGTCGCGGGGAGGCCAGCGTCCAGTAGGAATCCCCAGCCCTGACCATGAAATACCAGCAATTCGATTTTCTCGAGCGACGTTATTTAACGCCTCCGCCTTTCCTACCCGCACAAATGTGCTGCCTTCGCTTGCAGTCCTCAGAGCGAGGCCCGGAGTGCAAACACTGGCTGGCCGTTGATCCTAGAAACACCAGTGGGGCCGTGGGGAAGGAAGCAGGGGACGGAAGGGTGTTAGTAAGAGGGGTGACAGCCGGGTAACTGGAGCGCGACGTCGGTGGGCACCGTGGGAGCCGGCGCCTGCAGGGCCAGGGGCCTGGGACAGTTTCCCACCCCGTGTCCGCGTGTCGTGGCTCGGGGGCCTCTTTCTGGGGCCTTCCTCTCCTTCCTCTCCGGCCTGCCTCTGCGCAAGCCGGACGCATTCCCTTCGCCGGAGTCATCCTCAGTCACGGAGGCATGGGTGTTCCCAGGGCGCATGCGTGATGGTGTGGTGTGGGGGGCCTTGCTCGGGAGATACGACCGGGCGTCCTGGCCGTCTAGGGTGAATAATGGTGTCACCTGCCTCCTGGGGCTGTTGTAATGATTGAATGAGGTCATGAGTATAAAGTACTCAGAGGCCTGGCTGGTTCAAGCAAAAACTTAAAAGTTGGGGAAAAGCGTGTTGGCTCCCACAGCTGCGGAAGTCTAGGGGGCGATCCAGAAGCTTCAGGAAAGTGGCTGCAGGGGCTCACATGTCCTCGGCTACAAGCAAGCATGGTGCAAGGCCTGTGCGAAGCGGTCCAGAGTTTGAGTTCTGCCAGGTGGCAAAGACCACGTCACCTCTGTTGTCCACTTCAAGTCCAGCATGGGAAGCAGACCCCTTCCTAGATGCTCCAGGGGAGCCCCAGTCGTCAGGCACGGCAGGTTGGAGGGGCGCGGGGAGGGGGTCTGAGCGAGTCAAGGCCATTTGGCATCATGTCACTGAATCCCCGGCGGGTGTGATGGATGGTCACATCTCTCTGGGCTGTTGTGGCGTTGTGTAGACACAGCCTCAATTGGTGCCCGCACCTCCCACTAATCATGCCCTGAGAGGGAGAACGTGAACCCTGAGGTCCCCAAGCAGCACTTTGGCGCTCGCACTATCTCACGCTATCAGGAGATGAAGGGGGCCTTTGAAATGAGCCTTCGAGAGTGAGTAATGACCTTCAGGATGTGGCGCGGGGATTGTCTTTGGAAACTGGCCTGTCTTGATGGATGATTGGTATAGTTTTTGCGGTTTTATATTTGGGGGGGTGTAATAAATAAATGTGTAATTGCCCTCAACATGATGCAAGACCGAGAGGTGAGGAGGAGACGGAAACGTCCTACGGCAGCATAAAATCTTATTAGGGTCCCCGCGGAGGGGCAGGGCGGTGCGGTGGGAACAAAGAATGGTCTGTCTCGAGTGGGCCGAGATGGACTCCAGCGTGACGGAGAGCGAATTCCACCAGCTGGTGTGGGCAGGCGGGGGCTGGGGCTGCGGCAGCGCCACGCTCGTGTGTAACATCCTGAGAAAGGGGCTTGGGCGCCGACCTGGTGACAGTGAGACGACCTGAACTGTTCACCTTGCGCTTCCACAGAGTGTAGGTGGTGTGTGTAAGGAGGGGCTGCGTCTCACAGCGGGCGCTGGTTCTTAATCCATTGACACCTCCCGTTTTTGTGCTAAGGCTGGTGTCTGTGCCCAGTAGATTAATTACATGGTTTTAAAACTTTTATTTTTTGTGATCACAGCTCAGCTTGCTATATACATACATATATATATATATATATATATATATATATTTTTTTTTTGGTCTTCCATTGTGATCCCTGTTATTGGCCTTATACATGTATAAATCTGTCTGTGTCTTCCAAATTCATTTTGATCTCTGCTGGCAACAATTAATGGGTGAAAGCCTTCCGTATTATATACCGTGTCTGGAAACGGGGCTCAGCTTCCTTCTCTTCCCATGTTTTATTGGGTAAGTCAAAGGATGTTTTTTAATATCACTGTCTAAACTCTGTTAGAATTTAGATGTGTACATTAGCGATACCCTGTCACCTGCAAAGAAGGCACAGGCACAGAGTTTAAGGTTAGTCCTACTTCCTTCAATCCAATTTAGAACCCGAAATGTTCACAAAGGTTTAATAATGTTGTTTAATAAGTTGATCATTATCAAAGGTTTAATAATATCATTTCTTAATATCATTGGAAAAGAAAAGAGATTTTTGACTGTCGGTTGCCATCTCCCACTGGTATGAATGTAATCTGTCTGAACGAATGGTTCTTCCCCTTTTGTAATCCTGCGCTGGCCTCCCAGCGCTCAGTGCGGCCCTCGGCAGCAGACGACATGCACAAACCAAGTGGTAGCTCCCTGTCTTAAACAAGGTTTAACTTTTGTCACCCCGCTTAGCTAGAGGCATTTGCACGACCTGGTAACTGCAAGTGTCTCTCTGGGAAAGTTCCTAAATTCCTATGGCTCCTATTTTCTGTGGCATACTAAAGGGTCCAGCCATTTATTTCTTAGTGTGCTATCTCAGGTCTGGTGGAGATCTGACACTCAGTAGGTGCTCAGATTCAGTTTGGTGATGAGACTGAGTTTACCTTGAAAATCGGTGCCCCAAGTAGACCTAAGTGCAGAGGTTTTCAATGGAAAGAACAAAAAGCGGGGGTGGGGGGGTATTTAATACTCTGATTCTCGGGAGTGGGGGGAGAAGGGGAATGTGATACAAAATAGGACAAAATAAAGAAAGAGAGGCCACCTCGTACCCTCTCCTATCATTGCCATCCACGTAGAAAGGCCAGGATGTCAACCATCAGGGGACGATCTTTGTCTGCACGGGACCCCTTGGGGGGCATCGGGGATTGGATTGCTTTTCGTTCAGAGGCGTGTAAAACGGGGTAATTTAGGCCTGACCAACAAATCTTGACTCATTTTTTTTCTGAAGCTCCGGAAGAAACATCAAATCCTCGCTGAGTGAGGGATCAGTCTTCCCCTCCATGTATCACTGGGGGAGGTGACAATTGGGCTAATAACGTCCAGGTCTCCCCAAAGACATGAACGATGCCAGCGGTCTGTGGCCGGTTGTGTGTCGGCTTCTGCACAGACACCTCCTCCTGCTGGTTGTCACCGCGTGCTCTTCTGTCCCCGCTCAGCTAAAACTTTTGCATTCTCTCTTTCACTTTGTCTCTTGGTGAGGACTTGGGAGCAAGACCCCGACCATGTCCCGGTCAGCTCCTTTAGGTGTTTTTCTTTTCTTTCTTTTTTTTTTTTTTTTCAAAAAAAAAAAAGTTGATTTCCTGTCCTGGTGAGCCATACATCACTGACGTCCCCCGTCTGTGCTCCTTGTCTTGACAGAATGAGAGGTGTCATTTATCACTGGGGCTCGCGGAAGCGGGGGGAAGAGGGATAGAAATTGTTTCTGGATGGGCCCCGTGTCCACCGGCTGCCAGATCATTAAAGAGGGGGCTTTCCAAAGCAGCTGTGTGCGATGTGATTGCACGTACTGTCAGGGGTGGGCCAGACGAGAGAGGAGGGGTCCAGAGGCGGCGACAGGACGGGGGAGGGGAGAGGGAGGTGGCTGCCAGGGGCACCGGGTGGTGTGCAGCGGCGCGCACAGGACGGGCTGCAGTCGCCGTCAGTGCCAACGCGTCCTCTGGAGAGTGCCACGTGGCTCGCGGTGCCAGGGAGGAAACCGAGACAGGAAAGCCCTTCGACAGCACGTCTTCGCCTCGCGGAGTATGTAGGGCACGGAGACCGACTCGGGGCTGCGCGGGGCCTGACTTGCAGCCCAATCGTGGAGGAGCTGAGGCAGGAAAACCTATTTGAACAAAGGCAGCGGGTCCCCATAAATCACGAGGCAGAACCGAGGCCTCCTTGGCAGGCTCCTGCTCCAAAGAGACGTTGACATCACCCTGTTTGCACAAGCGCGGAGCCCGAGAGCACCCCCCGGCAGCGCCTCGCCGCTTGGCACGAAGGCGGCCCCGCGGGGGTGCCCGGGGATCGGAGGGGACTCTGGCTTATCATTTGCTTGCGGTGGGGGTGCCCCTCCCGCTCCATTCCCTGCACTGTCAAAGTAACACAAACAAGTTCACATTTACGCAGTCCTGAGTGCGTGCCGGGCCCTGGGCTGAGTGTTTTACTCACATACTCGCTTTGCTCTTCATAGCAGCCCTACGAGCAGGGGCCTTCGACTTAGGAGATGGTGCCACTGAGGCACAGAGAGGTTCAGACCCTGGCCCAGGGTCGCACATGACTGGGCAAAGCCGGGATTCTAATCCGGACACGTGGGCGCCGGAGTCCGTGCTCTTAGCCGCCTACAGGAGGGATGGAGATGGCGAGGAGGCCCCAAGGTTTTTGAAGCCCCTGCATGGCCAGTGAGGTCAAGTTCATTTAGGAAATTAATGATGACCCAACACAGGGGTCAGCAAATCACAGCCACAGGTCGAAGCCCGCCTGTAACCTGTTCTGTACAGCCAGTGAACGGAGAATTGGTGGAAATTTGTTTCTTGTTTAGTAAGTGCCTGCACCGTGTCTCCAATTTCGCTCTTGTCCTGCAGACCCTGAACGATTCCCTGGCGGGTCCTTTATGGGAAAAGTTGGCTGACCTCTGACCTAAGGTGAAATTAGCTACAGAAAAAGATGGAGGAAGGAAGGAGAAAGGGAGAGGGGGAGGGGAGGAAAGGGGAGGAGAAGAAAAGAACAGGGACCAGGACCTCTCTTTAGGACGCATTGGAAAACTGCGATTCTCCTCAGTGGAGTTTGAGGCCGACAGGCACCCTGAAATTGGACTGCCTTCTGCATCCTTACGTGGGAAGGGCCACCCTTTCAAAATCAGTTTTCCTTGACTGCTTTTCCACAAAGCCTGCTGCTTCGAGAGACAAATTAGCTATTAGGTAATCTCGTTAATTGACAAGTGACTTAACTAATTACCCGAACATGCTTATTAAATGTTACCTTGCCCATTCCGAACACATTGTTAGACCATCAGTCTGCGGAAGGCCTGATCGTATCCCCTCTCCTGACAGCACACTCCCATTAAACCAGACGGCGCGTGGGGCGTGCTTTTTCTATCATTATTTCTCTCCTTCTGTGCTGAGAGCCAAAAGGGAGCATTAGCGCCAGGAGCCCGTCCCCACGCGGCGCCACTGCCCGATGAGCCCGGCCCGTGGGCACGCGGATGAATTGGGACGGGACTGACCACAGACATCAGGCGTGCCATCCAGCCTCGCCCAGTGGGCATGCCACACGCTGAGGGAAGGCCTCCTTTGACTTCGGACTGTGCGCCTCCACGGCCGGGAGAGCTGGCGTCTCTATTTGTGCGTCTGCACAAACCCGCGGCTCGGGGCCAGGTGCGCTGTGAGATGCACAGCTTCTCGGGTGTTCGACAGAGAGCGTGGTGCACGCACCGTGGACTGGGCGGCACTCCCAGTGAGGTCCAGAATAGCCTCCTGTACTGAAACATAGAGAGCATCCTGGGGTGAAACGTTAACTATCACTAACGGAGGTGGGGTTTATTCGGTGCGTTTGTTGTTTTTACTTTTAAAATGTCTCAAATCAGTTCGGGTCTGATTTTTCCGCTAAATGAATTAAGGGGGGGACAAAATTGGGTTTTTAGGGTTTTTAGGATTTGAGTTCTAGACAAATGATTGTGGACTGGTGCAGATATTTCCATAACCTCGTGGCTTTTATAATAACTACAGCCTTCAAGTTATTTTCTAAGTTTAACATTGGTCATAGTAATGCATACGGGAAGAGCTGTTGATTATTCCTCAGAATAATATGAGATGAAGCACAAGATAGATAGATAGACAGACAGACAGATAGATGGATAGATAGATGGATGTAGCTAGACAGATCATCTGTCACTATATAGATACCTTGATATATAATGATATATATACGAACCCATTTAAAATTGATTCTTTAATAAAATATGATTGGACGTCAGAAGACTGGAACAAAATGCAAAGGGTTGTTCCTGTTTAAAGTGGAATTAGAGGGCCGGAATGCTGCACACCTGTGGCCTGTCCTTCTGTCCAAGGTTGGCAAACGCCAGTGGCTGCGGGACCGGGGGCACCGCGCCGCTTGATGCAAGTACAATGTGGTGACATCCGGATGCGTCCTCGTGTTCGATGGGCCGTGATCCGATTGGCCACATACTTTGCACTTTCTTGGTGGTGATAAATGCAGCATTAGAAACATCTTAAGTTCAATTCACTGCAGTAACGAGGTGACACGGGGGACCCACGGTGACCTGGGAAGGGAGCTTAGGCTCCAACTGTGGGGGACTCATTGGATTTAACCTTAACTCTAACCCTAACCTTAACTGACCTTAGATCCTAACCTTAAACCCTAATCTCAACATAACCTTAACCAAGCTTAAACCCTAACCCGAACTGTGACTCCAACCCTGACATTAGCCCTAACCAAGCTTAAACCCTAACTCTGACCCTAGCCCTAGCCAAACTTGAACCCTAACCTTAACCCTGATCCTTACCCCAACCATAATGTGATGGTTGTTGCTCCACTGGCTACTACACAAGAAACACAGACCCAGGGTGGCCAATCTTCTGATCTTTTGAGAGAAGCTAGAAACCCAGATGTGCAGTCTCGCAATATGTAAATGTTGGCAATTAGGCAATTGTTTATTAACCCTATGTAGCCCACCAAGACAGCTCTCTGGGCTGGATCAGCACCTAGCGTGACTGACAGTTGTTTGCTTCCTCTGCCCCTCCCTAAAGTATGGCTTCTCAACCTGACCTTCTCGGTAAGGGAATGCCACCACCTGCAGTCAAGGCGGAAAAAAGATTTTAGTTAGTACGCGTTAGACTTCCGTTTCTTCTGAGAGAGATGTGTGAACACGTATTGATTTTCTAAGGTTTCAGTCACTACATAAAGGTTAATCTCTTCTTCGGGCACTGAGTGCTTCCACGCGGACTACTTGGCGAGTCCCCCCTGCGGTTCTGCCTTGGGGCCGGGCCTTCACTGTCTCACTCAGGACGGGCCATTCGAGCAACGAAGGATGGAAAACACGACGCTCGGTTGGTGCCGGGGCAGGGAGCACCTGGCATTCCCTACTGGGTGGTGGGAGGACCCACCTCAAAGGACTATTGGAAACAGCTGGGTCATTGTTAAGACACCAACAGAGGGTATTTCAGTGAGCTGAGGCTGGTGACAGAAGGGAGCCCTCACTGACGGGGAGCTAGAAGAGGGCAGTTTCCAGGACCTGGTGAGGGTGTGACTGTGCAGAAAGGACGGCCTTGTGGGCATCGCCGTCTTGGGAGAGGAGCACGGGACACGCGGCGACCTGGGCAGAAGGAGCTGGGGACGCGTGCACACCCACCTCCTTCTCCTACCTCCTGCCCATCCCCTGTGGGCAAAGCCAAGGGGCAGAGCATCCCACTGGCCTGACCCCAGGCCAGCCGCCTCCCGGGGCCCAGGCAGAGGAGGGCGGGCACGCAGCCGACGCCCAGGACCCAATAGCTGAAGACGGAGGTAACGGAGGGCGCAGCCTCCCCCCGCCATGGGGACCTCTCACCCTGGAAAGGGCTTCACTCACTGAGGACCCGGCCCAGGAAAAACTGCAAAGGGCATCAAAAGCAGATGGGCGGGGCTGTCCAGTTAAAGGTCCTGGTGATCCCAGACGATGAGGAAGACACGATCCTTTGGTTTGAGTAAAACGTGCAATCACGGATTGTCTGGGTCACCAACTTAAAGCCCACAGACAGCACTGCCCCCAGAGGTGTTTGCAGTGTTGTTGCTTTGTTTTGTTTTGTTTTTCAGAATTTTAGTGAATTAACTCTTTGGAAGGTTTTCTCTATGGCCCGAGAGGCCTGGCTTCTCTTCAAGTTAGGGAATCTGGCCCCAGGCGTCCCCTTTTCTCATGGGAACAAGTGGCTACAGCTGAGGGCGTGTGTGCTCTGCTCGCCACAGTCCCCGCCCTCCCTGCAGGGTCTAACTGGCCGGTACCCTGGGTCATGTTTTATTGTTCCTGTATGCCGAATTTTGTGGCCTGTCCTCTACCCATGTCCCTCTCATCAGTGAGCCCACAGTATCTACTTCGAGAGGGCCATGTGTTTTAGCAAGATGGAAGAAGACACCATGTGTCTCCATGGAAGAAACGTCGCTTCCTACACTCACCCGTACGACGTGATGGTGTCTGCGCGGCACGGCCGTGGCCCAGCGGCCTCCCTCGCTCACCCCACTGGCCCGGCTGGTGCGGGCACCCGAGCTTGCCCTCTCCGCCTTATGTGAACCACACTTTCCACATCATAATAACGAGCTTCGTGCCCTCCTATCATCAATCAGGGAGCTCAGACAAGTCCAGCGATTGCCCAAGGTTACCCAGGAAGCTAATGTCAAGACTGAAACCCAGGTCTCATCGGGAAATGCAAAGTCCCGTGAGTCCGAGACAGGGCCAGGGCTGCGTAGCCCAGGAAGAGAAGAATTGCTCCTTTGTCCTACATTTCGAGGCAAAAGAGCAAAGACAGTGATTTTCGCACTCTGCTGAATGGATACTTACTTCTTGATTTTTTTTTTTTTTTGGCCTGTTTCATTTTCCCAATAGGTTATGTCCTAGAGGTGGTCAAAGATTATAAGATAACAATTCCACAGCTAGGGGAAAAATAAGAGCTGCTGAGATGACCTGAGTGTCTTCTCTACTTTCCGCCAAAGAGAAGTTAAGACTCCCAAACCTTTATTAAGCAGAAGAGCTTCAGATCTTTCCGTGGCTGGATACTGTCTAATTACCTGTAACTTCTTGCATCACAGGCAAGCTTTATTTCTGATGTGTTATAACCGGGTATGCTTTTCGTGTGTGCCCTTTTAAACTCCTCCCCAAATCTTCCTTTACTCAATTTTCAGTACAGCTAGAATCCCATTCTCTATGAGCAAAGAAGCCAATTTCCCAATTTAAGCTCAAGATTTAGCACTTCTAGGAGCAATTTTTTTTTGCAGCTTAGATCCTTGTGGGTATAAAACATTCTAATTGTGTTTAAGAATTCTACCTTTTATCTGTGTCTCCAGTGGATTTGAAAAGAATTACTTTCTTTTGCCGTTTTCTAGAACGCTCTGTAGATTTATTTCACTAAGGCTCTGTTGCACAAGTCTGCTCCACCACCACCACCCCAACCCCCCACAACATTGAGCTGATATTCTGAAAGAAATCAGCTTTATCATGAAAATTTCACCTGTATAATAGGAGGCACCAGTTCAATGTTGATTGGTTGCTACCCGGTAACCAATTATTATAATACCCGGAAACTAGTATTATATATAATAATACCTGTCAACGTAGTTACTCTGTCTTTGATAATGAGCCTGATTTGCTTCTGCTCTTTGAGAGGAGAGCTGAATGGCTGATTCCCAGGTGTTCTACATTCATTTTACTCAACTCACAGGCCCTGATCACACCTAGTACACGCCCACTAGGCATTTGGATTGAGGTCGGAAGAGCAAACAGACTCCTGCCCTCAAAGAGCTTAGGTTCTAAGGAAACATGGCAGGGGGCAGAGAGGGGGACAGGCCATAAACAAGTGAGTACCAGGTGGTAGACACTGTGAGGAAGAGAGACACTGAGGATTTGACTCACTGCAACTTTGGATGGGGTTGTCAGGGAAGATCTTAGTCAAGGAGGTGATTTAGGAATAAGGCCTGAATGAAGTGAGGGAGGGGAGAAGGGATGAGGTCACACGAGGTCAGGTGGTGACGAGCCTGTGGGCCTTCATGAGGACTCTGGGTTCCAGTCTAGGGTCATGGCTGCCACTAGAGGTTTGGGGAAGGGGATAAGCATTTTCTGATTTTTGTGTGCAAAGACTGACAGGTGAGGGTGAAAGGTGAACAGGCTGAGGATGTTGGCAGCAGCCCAGGGGAGGCGCGGCCGTGGCTTGGACCGCGCTGATAGGGACGGAGGGCGTGAGAAATGGTTCGATTGCCCGTGGATTTTTGAATTCTGAGCCTGCCGATGAGAGGACATCGGTGACAGCGTGTCTTTTAAAACAAGGGTCTAGCTGTGCCCACAAAGTGGTTGCTGTTTTCACTCTGTCGACATCTGTTCCCCAAGAGCCTCCTAGACAATGGTCAGCGCGTTGGGCCATTGAAGTCTCCAGGTTATGACAAGGTTCTTTTTTTTCATTCTTTTTTTTGGGGGGTGGGTGTAGCTCCCTGGCTGGGAATCGAACCCAGGCCTCGGCATTGAGAGCGCCAAAGCCTTAGCTGCTACACCACCAGGGAACTCCCATGACAAGGTTCTTGACCTCAAGGAACTCCTGCCACTGAAGAGACAAGCTCAGTCCCACCAGTGCCAGGCCACCTCCCACACCCGCACACACACGCACACACACATGCACACACACGCACACACACGCTGGGTGTCCTGCAGTTGCGTCTCACGTGGTCTCTCTGACCCTGGGCTCCTGCAGCCGTCCTTCGTACAAGACTCTGAACCATCTTTCTTCAACCTTAGAACATTATTTATGTTGACTCACTCTTATTTCCTCCAAACATTAATTTTTCAAAAGAAACTACATATCCCAACCGTGAAGGAAGAGGTAGTATGACTGTCAAACCAAGGCTGCTGAATTCAGGCTGATTGAGTTGATGGCCTCATCTTCATGTGCTCCACAGTGACATTATTCCCACTTCACACATGGGGACAACTGAGGCGCAGGCAGGTGGACGGCCAAGGTGGTGGAGCCAGCCAGCGCCAGGAGCACACTGCTCTGCAGGGTCACACCCGGGCTGTGCCCGTATTCCGGCCGTTGCCCGTCGTCCACAGCAGGGCTCCGCACGGTGGAGCCGGTGGGGCCCGGCCCGACACGTCCTCTTCGAAACCGAACGTTCATGGACACCCAGACGCTCATGGTTTCCCGCTGACCGTGGCAGCTGTTGGATCGCAGTGGCAGAACTGAAGCGCTGCTGTAGAGACTAGGCGGCCCTCAGAGCCTTCAATAGTTTTCCTCTGGCCCTTCACAGAAGCAGTGTGCC
>PVJL010011731.1:0-41012 GCA_004026885.1 Lyroderma lyra
AGGTTTCAAGCACACAGTTCTGTAACACGTCTTCTGTATCTTGCATTGTGTGCCCAACTCCCCGAGTCAAATCTCCTTCCATCACCATATATTTGACACCCCCCCCCCCAGACTTTTAATGTCAATAAAAATCCCGCAGCGTTTGTGTGGGGTGTTGAGGTAAGTGGCAGTCAGGGGAAGAAACCGTGGAGCTCTTGGCCAGCTGCGGTACCTAGGAGTGCGTCCATTTAAGTAGTTCTCCAGAGTCTCGTGCTTTTTTAAAACAAAGACAGTTTGAGCCTCGCTCTCTAAATCTGCCAGTTATTTATTTATTTTTTTGCAAATCACCCTGATGCTAAATTCTCTACAAGTTAAAAAGTAAAAACAACAGTACTGACAATAAAGGATTATAAGCCTTATGTTCAGCACTTTGTATAGATCTGAGTGTGTCTTTCCTTCTCCAGTGAGAACAGTCACTGGTTTTTAACTGTGTCACTTCTAGCATCTTGCTGTCTGTCCTCTGACTGAATAAAGTTCGCACTGTATAGCCCTTCCGAATCTCTCCCTCCTACATGAATTTTATAATACTTGACCTTTTAATCTAGCAAATCAGGCCCGCCTGTAATTAAATTAAACTTTTCATAGGATGACCCCAATTATCAAATGTCATCTTATCTTCAGCAGCAGAAGTTGAAACAGGAACATCAGACACTGTAGACAAGGAAGAGTCCAAACAGATCATTAATACCAGACCAAATGCCTGCAGACTGTGCAACAGGGACTTTATGCTTAGCTGTTGAAAATAAGCTGTCAAAAACTATATGTTGCTATCTGTCCAAGGACACAAAGTAACACACCAAATACAGTTGCTTTGAAGAATCCAGGGTAGCTCTGAAAGATGAACAATTTCACGTATGACAGGGAGCACTAAGTGTAGACATGCTATATTATGCTCATAAGACTACCCACTAATAAGAGCTAATGGAAAATGAGAAAGAACTAATGAGGATATACAGATGAAAATAAATATTAGAACTTGTGGCCCAAACTACCGTTAAATACTAAGATATATTTTAATGCCCTCTTAACACTTTCAAACACATTGAAACTTAGAACTTGAAATTCTGTCAGTGCATGTGAAGAATTAAGTGAAGTTCAGTCCTAATTTTCAAATTTCAAAAATAATTGCTCAATCATTCTGGTCTCCAAAAGAAGTTCAAACAGATCTGATGGAACCAGTGAGAAAGCTGAAGGAAGGTTGTTACATTTTATCCCCTTTATGTTTCGGGACGATGTGTTTTGTGGTGAATAAAGCTGCTGTGACTGTTTGTTGTAGGCAGAGACACACGTTGTATCTGCCTACAATCAATCGGAGATGGCAATGTCCTGGTACCCTGCCTGGTGAAGGAACGAGATACCAGAGAGCCACCAGAGAGCCAGACTCAGAGAAACGGAAACGAGTGTTTTAAGCCACTGAGCTTTCGGATGGCTTCTTATGGGGCAGTAGATAATTGCTACTTAAATCTCAGCTTCACTCCTTTTTAGTGGCCGTGTTATTTTCCAGACTTAAGCTCCCTGTGCCTTGATTTTGTTATTTGTAACCTCTGGGATCACAGTCGTACCTACCCTACAAAATGACTGTGAGAACCGACAGCACGAAGTCAGCCACAGTACGGACACGTAGGCGACAACGACAGACCGGGGCACGACAGTGGCTTTCCCACACAGAGACTGAGTCACTTCTTTAGTGATGGTATCAGATGTGATGACCAGTTGAATCTGCTTTGGTCTGAATAATTGTGAAAATTTGAAAAAAAAAAATGATCCCAGTGAATGCTCGGTTTTCTACTCAGTATCAACGTGTTTGCAGTGTCCTTGTGAAACGTGACAATACACCAAGCTCTTACGGTGTGGGCAGAAGTTGGAGATCAATACTGGAGATAATTAGAAAAGGATTATAGGAAAATTACCATTTTCCCCTCGGGTTAATTTTGCCCCAGGGACTCTTCAGGCCCCCGGAATTATGAATTAGGATTAATGTTCGTGTGTCACGAAAGGCAATCAAATAAATACAAAGTCGCGTTGTGTTTATCAGTTTGTCATCTTTCTACAAGCTTGTCCAGCCTGCGGTCCACGGGCCACAGGTGGCCCAGGACGGCTTTGAATGCGGCCCAACACAAATACATGAGCTTTCTTAAAACATGATAGAAATGGTGCACGAATTTTTTTTCTTTTTTAGCTCATCTGCATCGTTAGTGTGAGTGTATCTTACATGTGGCCCAAGACAATTCTTCTTCCAGTGTGGCCCAGGGAAGCCACAAGGTTGGACATCCTTGCTCTACTACGTTAATTAAAATATTAACTACTAAAACTTTGTAGCTATCATTATTATTTAGTCAGTATTAAATCAAACCTGGGGTATTCTTCTAAGTCTAGCTATAAAAGCAAAATACACTTCTCCCCTCAAATACTGTTTCTGGTCATTTTTCATCGTGCATTTTGTGGTGGAAATTTTCAAAAAGCCAAGTCATATATTAGGGAGAAGTCTAGATGGCCAAGATTAAGATGACCGTTAAAAGTTAAGATCCTTCCAACATAATTTAATTTGCAGGGTGTAGAGTTCCAGAAACCTCCCTCCTGGGGTAGAAAGGCATTTTAGGGGGACATGATTGACTGGTGGCCTTTGCCGGAGTCATTTGTATTCTTCTTTCAGCCAACTGCAAAAACATCAACTTAAAGTGATAAGGATACTGCTAAATTTGCTTTAATTAATGTCAGGTCCCCGAGTAATAAATCACCATTAATTCATGAGTTAGTTTTTGGAAATGGCTTTGTCTTTTTTGGCTGTCACGGAAATTTGGCTGGGAAAGCCTCCCACTGGTGGCGCCCTGCCTACTTAATCATTTCCCTCACTGTTCGTGGGCTTTCAAGGTGAGATTTCATCTGGGTGGAAGGTATGTGAAATGACTCTCATTTGCATACCTGGAATCCCAGCAAAACCTTGTTAGCACTGCCCATCCTTCATGTAGACGTACACCTATCAGAAGAATTATTAACCACTTTCTTTTAGACACTTTAGTAATTTTCTCCACTTCCATGTTCATGGGTTTGTTCTTCAGGAGATCCCCCAAACAGGAGAACTTCACTATGCAACAGGGATTTAAGAAAAGGAAGCTATCTACCTGAGAGGAAATAACTGGACTTCTCAACTTCACCCTTTGACATTTTCTTGCATGGCAACAGGATACACAAAACCTCTAGCTCCTGCCTCTTCTGTCCCTGCAACTGAATTTCCTTCTCAACTCCGGATTATTCCTGCAGAGCACCCCTTGCTGCAGAGGGTTCTCTTCCTGGGGCTCTGTTTTGAATTCTGTTTTGGCTTGTAGCTCATGCCTCTGCCATTGGCTTTACTCTTCTTTAGAGCTTGTGCTACCATGTACACACAGGTAAATCCTGGTCTGGAAAGAGCCTACGGACACGTGACACTTTGTGGTAGTTACGTCTCCTTGATATTTATTATAACTATAGGTCATCTCAAATTTCATTAAATGTAAAAGATACCAAGTAGCATAATTCATGAATGTCACAAATTGTGGGATATCCTTAGTAGTTACAATTTTTATTGGTTCTTCAATGCTCTGAGGAATGTTGTCTGACCCAGGGTAACAAGGAAACTGTGCTTTCTTAATGCATTACATTGTCATTCAATGACTATGCTAAGTACCACATTAGGAATCTGGCCAAGCCATTAAGTCCATTTTCAATTAATTTGGTGGGAGGGAGGGGCTGAAAGAGAACTGGGCTCAGTCAGAAAGCCTGACACTGACACCTGTCACTCACCAGTCTATTGAACCTCACTTTTACTTCCATTGATACAGTGTGAGGTGGGTGAATGAGCCAGGGAGTTTCCTACTTTCTTTGCATTCCTGACATTCCATGCATCATCCTCAGTGCCCATCTACATCCCGTGCGTTTGGTTATTGATTTCTGGAAGGAGCGGATGCAAAGTATGGGTATAAAGAATTCAGTTGGCCATTTTTTAAAAATTCTGCTATAATGTGCGGTGTGAAGATTAGGTTTGAAAGAAGAAATAAACCATTAAGGAAACTAGAGAAGGAAATTATATGTGGATTTGTGAATTTACATAAACCTTCTCATTTATCATGGACCATTAGATTGGATAGTCTAATCCATAGAACTGGATATACTTTTTCATAGGATCATTGCTAAAAAAATGCATACTCTTATTTTTCTTTCAACTCTTCTTTGGTTATAATAATTTCCAAGTACCCTCCATTCAGTCATCGTTCCTTTTATTTCTCATGAAGCAACTAGTTTCTTAAAAGCTTTGAGTTCGTTTATCCCTCAGCTGTGATTATGAGAGCTGCATTTGCACCCAATCAGAAAGCACGTTCTTCCAGTTGGTATATGGGAGTGATTTTCTAGCGTCACTCAAACAGCGCTAGTTTTTGTGAGATAAAGATGGAAATCACTGGAAAAGAGAAGACTTAGAAGGATTGTGTAGTGTTGTATAAGAATTCATAGGTGGGGATTGTGTTAATTGCCCCCACTGATGAATGAGGGATTCCCACACCAGTGTTATGGGGTTGGCCAACACACGACACCCAACCCCGGACAGATGAGATCAGCAGCAGTTTACCGGTCACATAGGTCACATATACTCTCAGTCTGGGGACGCAGGACACCACCACGTGCCCCGGGCTTGTAGATGTTGCCCTTAGGAAATGCGAGAGACACGCTTTGTGTTATCAAGAGAGTGAGGTCCTCTGAGGCTTGTTTAACATAATAATGTAATAATCCACAGGCTTGCAGAGAACTGACACTTGCCACTCAGTGGTAAACAGGAACTGTGCTTTGTGCCTTCGGTCTGGAGGGTCGTTGGACTGAGGGACCTTATTCTGAGGAGCCATTCGAGGCCCTCTCTATTTTAGCAGATGTCAAGCAGCAAATAATATCGAACTTTATTTTCCATCCTTGCAGGACATGGATATAGGAAGACTCTTTAAAATCCTAACACAAAATGATGACAATGGAGAGGATCATAGTTGAATAAGATATGGGTAACTTTTATCAGAGAGAAATATAAACTAAATGTTTCAGAATAATATGTCAGAATATAAACAACATAAACATCCAGGAGAAACATTTTTTGTTTGGCTGGAAAGAGCTGGATGAGTTTTAGATCTTTATGATTTTTTAATCACCTAATTAATGGATGTTAATTGTCTTTCTCATAGATTTCACTGATAAATACCCTTTTCAGAGTTCAATTCCCCTCTTTGTCCTAAGGACTTGCATCCTACATAATTTAAGCTCTTTCTGCATCTTACAAGGTTGAACTTGGCTTTTGCCGGTGTTTATTTTCCTTGGCTACCACGGTGCAAATTTCTATATGTAATTTTAGGTTTGCTTACTATCTTTTGTGCATAAGAAAATGCTTTGTAAATAGCAGTTTTCTAGATTGATTCATAAGTAGTAAATAAATAAGTTCCAACAAGTTTTGAAGGAAAAGAAACTGTTCGGAATAATAGTATTTGTGAGGAACCTAATGTTATCAATAGGTTACTTTGCAATAAAGTCTACTGCAAGTTATAATTTTCTGTGGTGGGACATCCTGTGTTTGAGGCGAACCCTTGAGTCTATTTGTCTGGGTCTTGTTGAAGGGCTGAGAGTCTGTCATCCCCTGACATCCGTTAGTGCTGACACACCAGTGTGGTTGGTTATGGGAGTTGTAACAGAACTTTCATTTCAGCAGGTTCAAAATAGATACAAGGTGACTGGTATACCAAAGGCTGTCCGGAAAAAAAAATCCAGCCATTAATGCCTCTATTTCTCATGTTACAGGGCTGGATACTTTCTGGACAGCTCTTGTATAACTTCATAAAAATATGTTATCGACTGCTGCTGTATCCTTAGTACTTCAAAGATTTTGGGTACATTGTAGGTTTTGATAACAGAATAACTGAGGATACAGCCTACTAGTCAGTGTTGCATTATACCCTAATTAGCACATCTGTCTTTAGTCAAGGAAGTGACTACATTTAGGCCGATCAGCAACAGGAAAGGAGAAACTGCATCTCACTGGAAGATCACCCGACATGGTTAGAGACCATCTCTTCTGATTTGTGTCAGATAAAAGCAGTTCTCTGACTTGAGGATACACACTGAATCCATTGAAAGGCTCGGGTGTTCCAAAGTGTGAAATACGAGCCTGTTTGCAAGGAGTATTATAGAAACTGACTCCCAAATTAAAAAGTCTGATGCTTGTTTATCGTGTTAATCAAAGCAGCTTTCTGACATACTCAAACTTCTGTGATTCCCAGTGTCACCAAACCCGGAACGAGGATTGTGCTTGACCACTCCCATCCAGTTGACGTGGAAGAGCTCCACCCTGGAGAAGGGGCTCTGGGCTCCCTGCGGTGGGCTGCCCAGCAGAGGGCGACGGTGCACTTACGCAAAGTCCCTGGCTGCCCCTGTGCGTGGTGCTGGTCAGCGAGGTGCCCAGAGCCCGTCTGGACCTGCTGAGAGCTCACGGTGGGGAAACACGGCACGAGCAAAGCTCTGAGACCCCCTGATGCAGATGCAACGCCATCTTGCACAAGTTGTGGTTACCCGGTGAGCAGTCTAAGTCACTCACAAATGTGTGAGGCTTCAGAACTTGACTTCAACATAAAATAAAACCAAAAAACAACATTCCAGTAATCTATCTTTCCTGAGGGCCACTGCACTACAAAGCTCATTTTAGAAAAACACTAAGTACTCCAAACCAATGAAAAAAAAACAAACAAGATTGTATAGAGTCTAAAGATGTATCTAAAGATAAATAACAATACGTAACATGGAGTACTATAAAATTTTCCAGACTTATATCACATTATTTTAAATGTATCAACATGTTAAGGTACGTAAGAATCTGGATACTATTTCTGTTTTATAAGGAAGACACCTACATACGGCATGGAGCAACTAGTGATTTATTTAAGGACACGTACCTTGATGGATTGGAGCAAGTTACTCTGAAAACAATTCTATTTCTGTCCATCATCTATACTTACCTACGGTGCTCTTCCATTACATACCACACATGGACACATTTTATTTATCATTCATTATTATTATGCTTTTAACCAAAGATACATACTTCTTAACAAGTATTAAGATAATTTCATCAAGACCAACCTTGATAAGTAATCCAATTTGTGTCCTAAAATGTTAAATTTCCCTGCAAATGTTAATTCAGAGAAGATGAGTGAAGTTTTCCAAAGAGCAGGAAAAATCCTCTGTGCCAGAAAGAAATAGTATTTTTAGATGTAGATGAACATAATGTAGTACTTTCAGAAAAGACATAAGGCATTTTTGGAAAGGAGAAGATAGTGGTGACATGGAGGTTCGTTGCTCATCATGATATTTCACTTCCTTTGCTGGGGATGAAGAGGGACGTGGGGTCTTCAGGGCAGCTCCTAACATGCCCCCGGCAGTGTGACATTGCTGAATGCTTTTTCTGACTTCCATTTTTTTTCAGGGAAGTGACAGCTGTTTGGCGTCTCCCACTGGACCCCACGTCATTTGCTACCCTACAGCGAAATCGGGTTGATCACAGTGAGAGAAAAATGGGTTCTGTGACTTAGCATTTACATTCTGCCCTTGTGCTGCTGGGCTCCATCATCAAAGGGGGGCTCCCATGGGACCCCCTGTCCCCAGCCCTGGAAGATACGTGGCAGATCCACAGTAGAGCTATTGGAGTGTGTATTTACTTGTGAATACCCCATCAGACACAGATTTTGATCACACAGATCTTGACCAAGTACGACCATCTAACAGGTGGGCTGGCTGGCTGGGCCACCAGGAGCTCAGCGGTCTGTTGTCCAGATTTGTTTGTGTTCAAATACACGTTTAACAGTAACTGCATTTTTTTTAAAATTGAGATTCATAACAACAACAAAAGATGGCTTGAGAACGACTGAACCCATAATGCAGAATAAACTACATCCAATTAATTATGTTACATGTATTATATAAAGCCAATCTCTGCCTACGTCCATGGGACGCCTAGAAACAGTGCTCAGCCATAACTAGAACACCACCTGTGGGTTTCCTAGCACTCTTTCTCGGCTATGAACAATAACAGGAAAAGCTATTCCCCAGTTTTGATCCTGATTCTCTCATTCTGTCACTATTTGGATTTTCATCATTGGTTGACTTGCTCAGTAATCTTGTTTTTTAATGTCAATCAGCTTCACTCCAGTCCAGTTGAGTCGCTTCCTTGAATAAAGACAGATGTGCTAATTTAAAGAATTCTGACTCTGTTTGCAGTCATTTTGAGTTCAGACTTTAAAATACAGCCCTTTTCAGCTGAACTTCCACTTATGTCCCTGTCCTTATTTACTGCTAGGCGTAGCTCTGCAAGGGCTAGAAATGTAATTCTGCCTCATTTCTGTAAAAAGGCTTCTTGTCACTCTTGATTATGTAATTCCTCCTCATCTCTACTATCGTAGCTCCTAATAATTGGAATCAGAAATGCATCATTTTTTTAGTTTACCCATAGTACAGCCTCCTTTTCCTCTGACAGCACTTACTGTGTTCTGACATGAGTAGATGCATCTATCTACTTACTTCTATTCTCCACTAGATTGTAAACTACAGCTGTTTATTATTCATGCAACTGTGACTTACTTTATGATTTAATTGTTACTCATGCATCAACTGTTTATGAGCATCTCCTATGTGTTAGGTACATTACACACACACACACACACACACACACACACACACCCACCCTAGGATCAAAGCAGACGTTTTCCTTGTACTCGTTAGGTAGTCATTAAGCTTATAGTCTAATAGGGCGGGCAGGCATTAATCACATAAACATATAGAATGTCTAATCATTAGATGTGATGAAAGAAGGAAAGGTGTATGGTGCAGTGCCATGAAGTTAATTAAATCGAGTCCGGGAGTGGGGGCAGGTGGTCAGAAAGCAACTCTCTGAGAAAGTAACTTCTGAGCTGAGATCGGAAAGGTGACAGGCAGTTCGTTCGAGGGAGAGGTGGGCAAAGCAGTCCAGACTACAGAGCAACGTGCTTCAAGTCCGGAGCCGGGAAAGAACAGGGTCAGCCTGAGAAGTCAACGAAGAGCCCTGTGGCCGGATGTCAGGAGCAAAGAGGGATCAGCAGGTGAACCTGGACAAACAGGGAGGACATAAATGGCGCGGGACCTTGGAAGTCATTTTAGAGGGGTTGACTTTTGTCTTAGCAGCAAGCACAATTCAGTGGAGACTTTATACAGAAGGACCACGTGGTCTGGTGTGGAACTGCTCGCCCTTAGCGTGCAGACCGCATTGGGTGGGATCACTAAGGTGGCTCCTGTGAGAGATGGCGGCGTATAGACGGATGGTGGCTGGAATGTGGGGATGAAACCAGGTTCATACAGCTTTTGGCAAAATGGGAAAAACGTCTTTCTAGAGGCAGGTTATGAGCGATGAACATTACTTACGGTTTCCTCCCCGTGACGTGGTCATCTTGGTCATCATTGCGTAACCAGCACCTGGCCTGTGGCACGTGCTTGATACGTGTTTGTTCAAGCAAAGACAGAAGGAAGGAAGAAGAGAAAGGAAGAAGGAAGTGGATAATCCTTCCAGGCTCTTAGTGGGAAGAACAAAATTCACGGCAGGACTCTGCCCCACCATTTAATATTCAGAAATTCTATGTTGATCTTTGATAGAAAATAGCTTTGAAATTGAATGCAATATTTGGTTATTGAATAGTTGATTAGTTTTCTAGTGACTACGTCCAATATGGGGCTGTAAAGGATGGTGAGACCTGGTCTGAGCTGCCCAGGAAAGAGCTGTATTCCTTTAATACTATCTATTATAGTATATAATATATATTATATAGCATATGGCCTGTACTATATGGAATAGAGAAGGGGGTAGAACGAGACTCCCATATAGATTCGTCCATAAATTACGCGGTAACTCCTGTGCTGCACTGTGACAGAAATTGGTTTTTCCTGTGTGTCTATTTTATGCCTGCTTATGCGGGTGTCACGTGTGCTCAGATCACACACACACACACGCACACACACCCCTTCACACATACTTACACATTTTGTCATTGCTGCACTTGTCTCAATTAGAATGATCACTATTAAGATTATGATCGTTCATTCAGTATCAACGACCTTCCTTGGACCACATTATTTACTATCGCACTTGCTCTTTATAATGGATTCAAAAGATGAATTATTAACTCATTATTTTTAATGGGAAAAAGAGAAATTCCAAAACCCCTGAACTTTTTTGTCCTGGTGTTATTGAGAAGTAACTGGCATACATTACTGTATCAGTTTAAGGTATACAGTTTGATTTCCTTCTATTGTAGAATGATTACTAGAATATTTTCAGCGAACATCCATCTTCTCATATAGATACAATAAAAAGAAAAGCAAAAAGAAAAAAATAAAGGATAAAATTCTACTTGTGATGAGACTTCTTAGGATTAACTCTTAACGACTTGTCTATGTATTAGCTATGGTCATGTTGTACACTACCTCCCCAGTACTAATTTATCCGATAACTGGAACTTTGTACCTTTTGACCACCTTCATCAATCCCCCTCTCCCACCTTCTCTTCTAATGAGCAGAAATCCGATCTCTCTTTCTATGAGTGTTTTTGTTTTAAGGTTCCACATATAAGCGAGGTCACTCAGCATTTGTCTTTCTCTGTATGACTTATTTCACTTCGCGTAATAGTAGGATTTTCTCATTTTTTATGGCTGAATAATATTTCATTGTATATAAGAAGGGCTGTCCAGAAAAACTTCTGCCGTAATGCCTGTTTTTCATATTACGTGACTGGCTACTTTCCGGAAGTCCTTGTATATACAACTTCCTTATCCATTCATCCAGTGATGGATATCTGGGTTGTTTTCATGTGTTGGCTATTGTAAATAATGCTGTTATGAATATGAGAGTGAAAACATCTTTTTAACTTAGAGTTTTCATTAGCTTCAGATATATTCACAGAAGTGAAACTGATGGGTTAGAGTTTCAGTTTTGATTTTTTGAGGAACCTCCACCTTGTTTTCCACAATGGCTGTACCCATTCACAGTCCCACCAACAGTGCACAAGGGTTTCCTTTTCTCCACTTCCACACCAACATTTATTATCTCTTACCTTTTTATTAATGGGTATTCCAACAGGCATGAGGCAATACCTCATTGTGGTTTGGATGTGCATGTCCCTAATAACTAGTGATGTTGAGCATCTTTTCTTGTATCTATTGGCCTTCTATGTATCTTCTTTGGATAAATGTCTATTTGGAACCTTTGTCCATTTTTAAATTGGGTTATTTGTAATTTTTTGTGGTTGAGTCATGAGTTCGTTATATGTTTTATATATTAACCCCTTATCAGATACGTGGTTTGCAAATTTTTTTCCCATTCTGTAAACTGCCTTTTAACTTTGTTGATGGTTTCTTTTGCTGTGCAGAAGTTTTTTAGCTTGATATAATCCCACTTGTTTATTTTTTATTTTGTTGCTTGTGCTTTAGGTGTCAAATCCAAAAACTCATTACCAAGACCAATTTAAAGAGTTTTGTTCCTGTTGTTTTCTAAGAGTTTCAGGTCTTACCTTTAAGTCTTTAATCTATTTCAAGTTAATTTTTGTGTCCCTGAACTTCTATTGCTCTTCAAAAGCACAATTTTTGGATTGAGATCAATGTGTGTCGATCTCATTCTCTACCCTACTATTGATCTCCTGCCCCCTTTCAAGCAGCTTTTTCTTAGTTTCATAAAAACTTCCACTTCACCAATAATCTGAATTTACCTCCTCTTCTTGCAGTGCGTAGATATTCAGCTTTATTCCACGGTGACCTAAAGCTTTTCCTGTGAGTGTCAGATTTTTTTTTTTAAATTCTTGTGTTTTGTGTCTTCAGGAATTTCTAAAGAATTGCGTGTGAATTTGGCTCCAAAAGTTCAGAAGTTCAGAAGGTCTTCTGAACCGCTGAGTACATTCTATCAACATAGTTAACATTAGAGTTAATTCCATCTGTCATTAAAAGGTGACATTAATTGCTCCCAAATTCCAAAATGGAAGAAGGCTAAGCAGACATGTGCGAAGCTAATCTCCATCAGCCAATAGATACCAAAAACTCAACAGGAAGTTTAAGTAGAAAACATGAAGCCTTTGGCAGCCTTCATCTGCCTCTACAACAGAGTTGGGAGTCAAATGATAAAACTCAGGGAAAGAATGTCACCAAACTGGTTCTGCTTGGAAATATATTGCTACCTGACAGTTCTAAAAGATTGAGTGAATATTTATTTATATGAGAAATAACAGAACATATAATAATAATAATAATAATAACAATAATAATAAAAAGATTGGTTATCCTCTTCTTCCTGACACAAAGGGGCAAATCTACTGCTCTGTCCTTACCATTAGGCATGACCCTATGACATGTTCCTGGGAAATTACTGTGAGAAGGTATGATATGTATTGTCACTTCCAGGCCAGAGCATTAATTGCTACATTGTATTTGCCTGTTGCACTAACCAAGACAGTGTGTGCTACAGATGAAGCAGCTACAGTATAGTAGACACTAGCTCATCAGAGACCACTGAGTGGTTGCATGCGCAACAGTTGCTCTAGAAAGTCATTAGAAACTCACATGTGCAAGAATGAAATGTCTGCTGTGTTACACCACTGAGATGATAGTAGTCTATATCTATTCCCCTAGTCATGGCATGGTTCTGCCTAGGTGAGTCTGGGTTTAGAATGAACCACCCCGCAGGCAGGGCTAAACTCAAATCCACTCCATTTTATTTTAAAGTCAAGTTCATTGAGATGTAATTCATATATGCAAAAATTCATCCTTTTAAAAGACGATGAATGTATGTAGTCGTGTAACCACTACTTACATCAAGATACAGATAATTCCTATCACACTCCAAATTCTCCTTGTACTCCTTTGTTGTAATCAATCCTCTTCTTCCATCCCTCCCCCCACAATCACTATTGTAATTTCTGTCCCTCTAATCTGGTTCTTCCATTAAAGTTGATAAGTATGTTAAAATTAAGAGATTAATCATTGAAACTCCACCCTAAAAATGCATTCAAAAGAATACTATGAATTAAAAAATATTGCATGGTTGAGTATCAAAGGAAAGAGATTTATTTTATAGAATCTGAATATCATCAACCCTTCAATGGAACCCTACTTCCATAGAGAGAGCATTACATTCTTTTCATCATGCTTGACTCAGAGCACACAAAATAATCACCCTTCGTTTTTTATTATTCATACATGATTTTTAAGTTCTTTATCCTGTGCCAACAAAACTTACTTCCATGTAATATCAATACAATTTAATATATAATGAAAGTAAATAGTGGTTGAAATAGAACTTGTAAAATGCAGAAGACGTGATCCCCAAAGCCAATAAAGACAAACCAAGAGACAAAAAGTTGGTCTTGCCAAGAAGCCCTGAGATTTACGTGTTTTATTTCTTAACGGAGCAGAAGAAATCATAAGCAGTTTCTTTGGTTTAGGACCATAAATTCTTTAGGGACCTGGGTCAAGTCAAATAAAAATGGACAGGACAAAGGTAAAGCAATAGCAGCTTTCCAGGTTTCCTGCTTTACAGGAGTAATAATGGTCACTTATTGAGCATTTACTACACCCAGGCCTTATTCTTCATGCATTATACGTGTTAACTAATTTAATCCTTTAACCCAATGTAATTGATACTATTATTAGACCCATTTCATAGATGGGAAAACCAATGTCACAGAGCTAATAAGTGGCAGAATCAGAATTGCATCCAGGCATTTTGCCCGTGATACTACCCAGAGTGCTATGTTTCCTCTCAATGATGTTAATCAATAGCTTGAATTATCCTATGTCATAATTTATTATTATTATTTGTATTTAGTATTGTTAGCTAAAACTTTATAGGGAAATCAGCTTTCTGTTTTCAGATAAGTTTTAACTAATGGGTCATTCATCTACATAATTTAAGTTTGTTTTGTTTTTTTTTACAAAAATAAAATGCCAAAATTTATAAATCCAAATATATAGAGTCCTGCTCAGAGTGGTCACCTTAGGAGAGCTTCTATTTATTTCAAACACACTATCACTGCTCAAAATATTTTTGTATTCTCTTTTTTAATTGTCTTGGGAAATTGGGCATTTTTGAATGTACATAATGGTATAAAATGAAATCTTTTAAATGTGGCTTGAATACTGAGAACAAGGCAATCAAAACCCAGCTAATCAAAATAAGATACACAATTCCAAACAAGAATAAATTCTCACTTAAGCTGATACTTTCTCTTGGTCTCCAGTACTTAAGTAAGTGGACAACCACAGTCTTGTAGTTAGACTAAGTTACGTAGCTGATGACAGTGGCTGTAACCTCGAAAGGTCAACTCTGGTAGTGTGCATTCTGAAGTTTTATTAAACCCGACAACAATAGCAGCTCACAGATCTAGACCCAATATTTTGCCCTAACTCATAAGCAGGCTTGGATGTTTCTGAATTAAAAATAGAACCTCTGCTTCAATGCTCCTTATTGAGCCTAACAGTAGGAAGGATTAATCCCTGTTGTTTATACTCTTCAGGATAAAACACAGGTTTTTAAAAGAAATCTATATTTTAACTTTGTTTATGAATATCATATATATTTGCCTGTCAAACTCTGTTACAAAGAAATTTAATTTTTTATGGTTTGAAATGTGCAGATGTCTGTCTATTCCTGAACACTAGGTTAAATAGATTGGAAAGCGTACTCTGAGATATGTTCTTTCCTACTGGCTGGTATGGTGGTGTAGACTGGGCTATCTAAATGTGTCTAAACACTAGGAAAATGCTTTATTTATTCATTATTCTCAGCTGAAATGAAATAAAACATTTTAATAATATTTTCAGGGCACCAGTGTTAGCCAAAGAAATCAAAGGCATAACTTAGATCCATTTCAATATTGGAATGTAATTTCTAATAGTGTCACATAGCGATGATTGGTATAGACCAGTGGTTCTCAACCAAGGACAACTCCTTGGCAGTGTCTAGAGACCTGTTTTGCTGTCATCACTGAGGGGTGTGATACTGGCATCTAGGGGGCAGAGGCCAGGGATGCTGCTAAACACCCTACAATGAACAGGACAGCGCTCCATGAGAAAGAAGTGTCCAGCCCCAAATGTCAATAGTGCCAGGACTGAGAAAGCTTGGAGTCCATGAACTACAAAGGAAGACAATAACAATGGTAAGTTACAATTATTGTTTGAGGATATAGACATAAAATTGAGATAGAAAGATAACTTTTTAAACAAGTTTTTAGAATACCAAATGTTGTATCACAGATTGCATCAAATTTCAAGATGCATTTGGGATGCCGTGAGAATAAGTAGTTCTAAATCACCCGTTCTAGATGTTGGATGGTGACCCCCCTGAGAGTTATGTCCATTGGATACCGTGGATGTGACCTTATTTGGAGGGGGGAAAAAAGGTTCTTTGCAGATGTAATTAAATCCTAGGATCTTGAAACGAGATTATCCTGAATTATCTGTGTTGGCCCTAAATTCAATAACAAAAGTCCTAACGACACCCAGAAGAGGTGGAAGTGCAGGGGAGGAGCCCCTGTGAGATTTGAGATATCCAGGCGAGGAACGCGTGAAGCCCTCAGAAGCTGGAAGAGGAAAGGACAAATACTCCCCCAAAATATCTTAAAGGAGCAGTTCCCTGCTGTCACCTCGATTGCACGCTGGCTTCCAGCGCTGTGAAAGCATAAACTTCTGCTGCTTTAAGTATCCAGTTCTCAGTCACCTGTTAACAGACTCCCAGGAAACAAATACACCTGCTAATTTTCCCTGATGAAAGTAACACTTTAAAGAAGGTGGGGGTGTGAGGGGCTCTTCATGGATACAGGTCTGGGATAGTTGAAAAGATGAGCATGGACATACCCGAACTCTTCGACCCTGCCAATAAAATTGGCCGAAACGACCTGCGAGCCAAGTCAGTCGCTCTGGGAGCCCTCTGCTGGACATTATGTTCAGCCAGACTTGAACAGGTCGTGAAAGATGAGCTCTAGAGAGACACTTGTCCGAAAGCCAAGGCCAGAACCAAAATACACATAGAAGGTCAAGGCCAGAGAGGTGAAGTTTGTTAGGACGTTTGCTCCATGGCCTTTATTTCATCTTGGATGTGAAGAACATAGTATCTACTCTGCGGCATATCCAGACAAAAACAAGCCCTGTTGCAAGAGAATTCTTTAAGGATTACTTTGTACCTGTGTTCCTCCACTCAGAACACAAAGATCACAAGACTAGGATGGAAAGGTTACTAAACTCAGGATTCATTCAGCAAATATTCATTGAATCCACTGTTCTAGATAACTGTTCAGGAAGCCCCAGCGGTGGGTTCTTTCACTCAGGACTTTATGAAGTGAACAAATGGATTTGTTGGTGGTGACTGACCCAGAGGTGAATAATGAAAGCCACAGAATGTCTACCAAACCTTCTTGCACATGAGTAACTCTACACCAGGCACCTCCAACCTGCAGCCCAGGATGGCTCTGAATGCAGCCCAACATAAATTCTTTAAAAAATTATGAGTTTTTTTGGTGACCTTTTTTTTTTTTTTTTTTTTTAGCTCATTGGCTATCATTAGTGTGAGTGTCTTTTATGTGTGGCCCGAGACAATTCTTTTTGCAGTGTGGCCCAGGGAAGCCACAAGGTTGGACACCACTGCTCCAAACAAATATGGGCATTGGAGCTTGGCACCGCATTTCTCTGGGGGAAGCAGCTCATGATACTCTTTGACCAGGACGGCTGAAAGAACAAAGAACAGTATTCTTTTCCACTACACTTTGTCTCACAAAGTCATCCTTCGCATCTATGCCTCTTTTTCTTAAAGACCTTATTCCTCATCTACCATGCTTTTCAAACACCTTTATTCCAGATGCAATTTTCACATATTTATAGCTTTACTTAAGGTCGATGGAGGATTTGTTTTCCTTCACTATTGCTTAGAGTCCTGGGTGGGGCTGTGAGCTACTCAATGCTCCATATACTTCGCTTGGTGGATGTAGGATCAGCATTCTCTGGAGTGGGTGGAAAGGAGGCTTTAACTCACCTCCTTTAATTATTCCCTGATCAGAAAAGGATCAGCAAACAGATTCACTGTTGGTAGAAAACTTGGGTGTCATGATGCTTCTGGTGTAACACTAACCATCTCCCGAGTATAATCTTCTCAGTTCAGGGGTGATTAGGGCAGGGGCACTGCAGTTTCGTCATTTCACAGCTGACACTTTTTGTGTGGGATCCAGAAGCACTGTTATTCTTCGAGGGTGACACAAAAGATTCTGGGGTTCTTGCTGGGAAAACTACTTCCTGGAAATGCAGCGGTGGGAAGGCAAAAGAAAAGTGATACATAGTGAGTTCTGCTATTTTTGTCGGATATCTCCACCACGAAATTCACTGAGCAGTCACTCGGCAATTTCTTTCTGGTGAAATAGCCACGGTTTTAACACAAAGATCAGTCCAACTCATTAGGAGAAGAGAGAAATGATTGGATTCTGTTTACAAACACTAATTAGAAAAGAGTTATGTTTTAAGATATTATTCAGCCTTTCTTGTGCTGCCCTGAGAAGGGGTCTTGAAACCCTGTGGAGGGTGCGGTAAAAAAAAAAAAAATTACAGGAGAGGTCGCGTGTATCCGAGAGATACATTCATTACTAGTATGTGCTGAAGTGTGGGAGGCGGGGAGCACTGCAAATATAATAAAATACATGATTTTTAAATGTATTTTTAGTTGCAATCTAGAAATTATTAAACCAATATGTAACAATATTTAAGAAAAGGGTTGGTTTGTATCCCTCAGATCAGTCATGGGACCTCCGCAGGGGGGACAGGTTACAAAGAATAATGAACTTTGGTATTTTGCCACATTTTTGTCAATTTGCAAAGATGTATGTGCTGTATAGCTGTCATATAAAGTACCAATGATAGAAGTCCATCATGTCTTCTTCTAGAACATGGTACCTGGTCTTCTGCAGCCAGCAGACTGGTCCATAGCTGAGACTCTGAGAAGCCTTGAGCCAACTTTTGGCCTTTACCCTTACTTAACAGAGCCAGGCCTTGGAGTAAATGAGGGGTTCCACATCAGAGAGTTCTCAAAACCACCAATATCTATTCCTTTAAGACCAGACTTTAAAAGATGTTAACCATTTCAATAGAAACTTGGCAGGAATGAATTGTATTCCTCTGTACTTTCTAAAACAAGGACTCAACCGTAATTCTAACTTGCATCATGGACTCATAATTGACGCTCTAATAGTCAGCGACTGAAACAGGCTGGAGTATAGTCTTGCCCCATGGAGAATGAGGCACCCAGAATTGTGTGTCTAGGGACCCCCAGAAGCACCATGCATTATGACTTCAGCCATTTACTCAACACATACTTAGTGTGCATTTATTGTGCTATAATAGATGTTATGCTAAGTATCAGGGCTACAGGGCTGCAAAACCACAAATCCTGAGAAAGGAGAGAAAAGGTGATCTATGAGTGATTGATCCCTGGATAATTTAGGTTCAACGGCTGTAAAAAAATTTTACAATCCAGTGGAAGGCAGTGACAAATAAACATTTGGCTTACAATTACCATTTAGTAAATGCTCCTAATAGATAGGGTAGAGTTTTCCTGCTAAGTGTTGATAAATGACTCTTTGAATTTTATTTTATTAAAAATCTCTGAATTGCTTTTTCTGATTATAAACATACACTGTAAAAGTTGATAAAATATGAAAAAGTGTAAAAAAGAAACTAAAAACCAGTTGTCAACTCATTATTGAGTCATGACTATGAATGACATTTTGGTGTATTTTCTTCTGAATTTTTACGGCAATTTTTCTTATAGAGTGGTCCGGGTCTTCCCCTCCAGGTCGTCGTTAGTGCAGCTGACCCTGGGTCTACCTAGCTCTCCTGCCTACCTCGTGACTTCTTGCTTTTTCTATTGGTTGGGAAATCAGGCACCCTAACTTGCTCAGGGGGTGTCTAAACCCAGCGTAAAAGACACTGTGCAGTCTGAGGGCCTCTTCTTGGAGAGGGGAGCCGGAGCTGCAGCACGTGGTTTCTATTTTGGATCCTCCAAAGCTGTCTTTTTTTTTTTTTTTTTTTTTTTTTGCTTGCTTCCTGGGTTTCAGCTGTGTTCGTGGTACTTGAGGTCATTGGGTAGATGACCTCTTCGTAAGCGAGCCGCTTTTTTCTAAATGTAGTTCCTGACTCTTAAAAACTAATGAGAATTTGGCAATGCCGGGCTATCAATAGCTTGTCACTATTAAGCAGGGAGCAGAAGTGGCCTGCATTTCAAACCGCTCCTTTGGCCCAGGAGGAGCTGACACTGGATGCGGGAAGGACGTGGGGCAGGTCGGAACCCAGGGGTAACTGTGTGTGCCTTCACCTAGGACGGCCAGGTGGAGTACAGAACGTCCAGTAAACAGTGGGGCATTTTTAAATATAGGTATGTCTCACTCAATAATTGGGACGTCTTTACACTAAATATATATAAACAAGGTTTAAATATGTATATGCCTTGTGTATCTGAAATTCAAATTTAAATGGGTGCCCTGCATTTTTATTTGGGGGCAGTTCTGCCTTCATCCTCTCAGCCACCCAATCCCGTACTTAGACCCTCAGCTTCCATTTAGCTGTTTTCTCCTTCCCCCGGGGCTGGCCAGGGAGGCTCATTTGAATTAAGTTTATGTCATTTCCTACTTGGTTATTTCTGAGCAGTTTCAAGGTATGCTTGATAATGGAAAAAGACTTTTTAAATAAAAGAAAAGCCTTAACATAAGGACAGAGGCCAAATCTAAAACAATTAAATTGAAGTCAAGGCACATGAGTGTGTGTGTGTGTGTGTGTGTGTGTGTGTGTGTGTACATGTGCATGGAATCATTAAGTTTTTAAAAAAGAAATTCCTTCCCATTCTAAGCTCATAATCTAAATCAGCAGGATTTAAACAGAAAGTTTGGAAGTTGCCAATACAGGCTGAGTTTTAAAATCAGGAAGGACAATACCTAAAATATAAACTTTTTTTAAAAATGCCTTTTTAGTGATTCTAAAATCCCAGTTGAGGGAATGAATCCATTAATTCCTCTAGAGCCACTGCTAGCCCTACGCCAGGCACATCGAGGTGATTGATCTACTGTCCTTCCCGAGGGTAACAAGGATGATGCTTTTTAGAAAATGCTTTTGTACAATCGGGGAATTTAGGAGTGTCTTCCGATTAAATGTTTAAAATGCTGAGTTATTCTCATTCTCCTGTAGTCAGACTACAAAAGTGTGGATTTGAAAGTTTGTCCTGGATTCAAATTTTACCTCTGACCCTTATTTACTAAGATTGTGCAGAAATCACATCAGTGCTTTGAGCTCCAACTCCAGTAGCTAAAAAAAAGGGGGGGGGGTCATTGACACCTGAGGACTCATGAAGATTAAATGAGTTAACATATGTGACAATATTTGGCTTTCTACAGCGGGTACCCAATAGTGGTCATTCGGTTCTTTCTGGAGATGTCATTGCTGTCAGTTATTAAACCGTTCGGCGATTAGGAGGCACACGTATCGGCGGTTGATGCCTGCTGCTGCGGATAAATCCCGGCCTACCTCGTTCAGGTCTTCTTTCCCTGACTTCTGCGTCAGATACCTAAAATTATTCTGCAGTCCTTCATCTCGAAATGTCCCTTTCACTTCCTGCCTAATGCCCAAAGCCGTACGTAGAGGGCGATTTTCACTTCTGCTCCTGACCTATCACCGGACAGCTAACATGACAGAGGTCTCTATTCGGGACACTGACGTTTTGCAGACCTTCATCTTTCCTCCGAAAAATATGTATGTGCAACTTCTTTTTCCATTCTCGACGGAAGAAAAGTCCTATGGCTTCTTATTACCTAAAATGTTAGCCAACTCTACAAAGGTTTCATGTGAGGTTTTACTTAAAGATAAGGTGAGTAGATCCACAGTCACCTCGGCATTTTCAGCAATGCAGGGACCGCCTGGGACATCTGTCACTCAAGTTCTCATGAGCATTTCTTTTCTCTCTGAGTAGTCTCAAACCATGGACCTGTTATTACTGTTTTGCATTTTAAATCTGTTTTTAAATTTACTTTTAAAGTAGTGGAACTCTGGCATTATACAGGGTCTAGAAGAAGCAATGCCCATTTTTTAAAGTAGTTAAAATATTGTCATGTTACAGAAGGACATGCTTATGATTTCGTAATAAAAGATTTGGTGTCGATCACCAGCTCATAGAAAAGGGCATGACTTCTGCCAGATCTTGGGCATTAGTTTTAACTCACATCTGTGACCATTTCTTTGTATAGGACCCGAAACAAGGAAAGAAAGACTCACATCCACACGCCAGGAGGGTGCAGCCCCTTCCGACGGGTTGGAGGGGGGACAGCGTAATCTCAGAAAACAAAGGAACGAGAAGAGATGTGACATCATCCCATGCTCGGGGGCCGGCAACGGGGCCTGGGGGTGGAGTGGGTAAACGGATGTGGGGGTAGTTTGCCAGCTGATGATGGGAAATGGAGCAAACAACCCTACTTCACATGTTAACTGAATGATCCAATCAAAACAAAACTTTGGAACTGTCTTGTTCTAGAACTCGTGACTGATGATACCAGCCAAGGAGAGCTCTATAGCCCTAGCTCTGCACGAACACCAGTGAGGATTTGGTGTTTGAGTCACACTGTAAGCATGGCAGATCTTCCAGACCGAAGAAATGCCTTCTATCTTGTGTTTTAGGTGGTGCCAGTTATGATGTCACCAACTTGGGGAATGTGAGACTGTCCATGTCATGCCAGCTGGCAGGATGGGGACAAGCACAGGGTCTCAGCCTAGAGACTGGCTTGATGTTAGTAGGGCTGGGACCCTTGGCATCTTGGCTGTCTAGCTATATGAGGGGGACCCCTCAAAACCAAAATTTATTCCTAAAAAATTGGGTATTTATTCTTGCATGTTTTAACTTCAGTCACCTTCAAAGGACTCTCCATTTAATGCAACACACCTATCGAGACGCTTTTCCCACAGCTCGAAACAGTTTTTGAACTCGTCAATTTGGAGGCCTTTTAGTGCTTCTGCCATTTTCTGTGTCACCTCTTCCACATCGACAAAATGTTTCCCTTTGAGGACTTTTTTCATCCAGGGAAATGACAACAAAAAAGTCACTCAGAGCAAGATAGGGTGAATAGGGAGGGTGGGCCCGGGGGTCATGTTGTGTTTGCTCAAAAGCCGCTGAGCACTCAGCGCAGTGTGGGCAGGTGCGGTGTCATGCTGCGGGTTGTTCGTGTCCATCGCCCATCATGAAACGGGCAAAGAGTCTTCAACCAAAATTCACTGAAGCCAAACACAGCCTCTCACAACACCAGCAGCTAGTTCAGTGATGCAGAGGGTTCCCAGAACACTCACCCAGCATGAGAAGCCTCTACTACAAGGGGCCCACCCTTCAGAAGATAATTCTGATTTTTTGGGAGTTCCCCCTCATATGAGAGTAAAGGAGAATGCTGGGGTGTTGAGTGCCCTAACCCATAGGGCTCAAGCAAAATTGCCTAGGGCTAAGATTAACATAGAATTGGCATTCTTTTTACTATCCAACGACCTGTCACCTTCAGTCATAGAGACATAGCCCCAATTTTATTGACACATTGCATGAAAGATTTTCCTGGTGGTCATGATAGCAGTGATCATGGAAATAGTATTTTAACCTCTAAAGAATTTCTTCCATGGATCCAAGAGTCAAAGACTGGAAAATCTTGACTTTCTAGCCATGTTAGCAATCAACAAATGCTAAGAACCCCTGAAGATGTCAGAAATACTTGAGAAAGAAGACTCTACAAAACACTTCACTCCCTCCACTTAAACAGGAGGATGGTTCAGAAAAATAAATGTAGATTTTTCATACCAATATGGATATGTCTGTACACATTGATGGGTGCAGTCCATAATATTAGATTATACTTAAATTATATATTCTGACATGTTTAGTCATTGATGCCTCTAAGAAACATTTATCGAGCAGCTGCTGGGGGCCAGAAACCGTGCTGTGTTCTGAGGACACAGCAGAAATAAGATAGACACGGTCTCTAGCTTCCATTGAAACTTGCAGTGTAGCTGTTGCATATCTCCAAGGAAACTTTGCTGTTTTAAAATATCCTTTGCATTAATTTAAGGCATTGAAATCGGAGGACTGAAATAACACTTTGCAAATCTGGGTAGTAGCTAAGTACAGATACTGTGTTTTGTGTGCTATTGTCTATAAAATGGTAGTGAGGAGGTGCAGCTTTGTTTATATTCTTGACTATAGGATGATCCTTCTCCTCCAAGTGAGATGCTTATCTTCTCGATTCTATCTTACAACTTCACTATCCAGGAATGAAAGGAACCCCTGGATGGCCAGCCAATAAACGAAATCCATCCAATATCAATTGGATTGCAGGGAGTGCAGCAAAATCATCCCCACACCCAAAATGTTGATGTTAGATATTTCCAATTCAAGGAAAAAAGGTCAAATAATTTTCCAACTCTGGGCTCTCATAAATAAAACTCGCTCTTCCATTCTATGATAAATATGTTTGTTTAGAATACTACCCACACTCTGAAATATAGCTTGGTCATTTGGATCGTCTTTAATGGTATTATGTACATGTCAACATCTGTCATGACAGGCATTAATAATGAGTCAAATAAAATAAATGGTTATTAGCACTTACAGTGTGTTAGATTCCAGTGGGTAGCAAGAATTTATTCATCCCTTCAAAGGGGAAAAATAGAATTTATGGCATGGTTCAGATTCTCCAAAATTTATAATCTTGTTTAGAAGGTAAAATAAAAAAAAAAATCGTAACAAGGGTGAGCAGGAGTAAAAAGCAAAAATAAATAGTAAATATTTAAAAATGGATAATAAAATGCTTAAATATGTCAGGTACTGAGGGGAAACAGGTAAAATCATGGAAGGCACAGATAGTTCAAGAACGTTTCACAGCCCAGATTGCATTTGTACAAAGGCGTGAGATGTGATTGGTACAAACAAACTTTGGGAATTGCAGGTGGTGCAAACAAAGGTGCAGGTTGCGGTAGGAGCTTGCTATGCTTCTGGACCCAGAAGCAGACTGGTCCAAGTAACATGAAATGAGGTAAGATTACTAGGAAGCGTGGACACTGTAGGGAGGACTCAAAAGCAAAGCAGAGAGATGTTTTGCCACGGGTCGTGTGAAATAAGCCATAGCAACTGTCAGTAGTGAGTCATTACTCCATAGCTAATACTTCAGGATCATCTGTAACTGATTTGTTGGCATAAATGGATGAGCACAAGTTAGAGAAGAGTAATTAAATGAAAAATCAAGGGATTGAGGTAGATTTGGAAGAATGATGAGTTCATGGAATATGAGTTAAAAGACAAAAGAAGGCATGTCTGTTATCCAAAGTCTTGACTAACGTGATGCTTTAGGTGAGGAAATTCTCTTGGAAATCCTGTTAATAAACAATAATTGGAGGGCCTTAAAATAAATTATTATCAGGGCCCTGACTCAGAATGACCTATGCCACTCTGGTGAAATACACACATTATGGAGCATTGTTTACAGAAAAGAAAAATATTGAGGACAATGTAAACTCCTATATCCACAACCAGATCACTAGCCAAGATCATTCTAGATGAACATGTGGAAAACGTACCATGTTCAAGGTAGCATGCAAAAGAAAACAGTGTGGAGTGAGATTATGTGACTATGCCATGAGAACTTCATTAACATAAGCAATATAATTAGCTTCTTATAATAACTGTTGCATCCATGAACAGTGAGCATGATAAAAACTGTAATAATAGCAAGAACTTTGAAAGCAAAAGAAAGCTCCAGATGGTTCAAACCCAAAGACACACAATGACCTTAGCTGCTAATGGGACAAAAAATTAGTAAGTAGACAGAACATATTCATGCTTAAAGGTGGCAAAAAATGGTGTGATCTTGTTTATACACCCACTTTATCAGACATCAAACAAAAATCACTTGTATTAGCATTAAGAGCTAATTGATGTGCTTGATAAGTATACCTCTTAACACATTTTAAAAGTTATTACATATCAAGCCTGTAGAGAAACAGCTGAAGAACTAGCTATTCTGAATGAAAAGCATTTCAACTATAGGAAAACTTTCAGAAAGTAGAAATCAGGGGGTTGAACAGACATAAAGATAATCGACGCTTGCTTTGGATCAATAAGTCCCTGGCATCTACAGTTTGCTTTAACAGAACATTTACTTTGCAGAATTAAGGTTCTGTTCACTTTAAGTTCTATTTTAGTCATTTTCATGATAAAATTATATCTCTCTGGGACTTTCACCGTGTTGGCTTATGGATTGAGCTTGCTTATTATAGAAATATGATGTGGGCATTTCCGTGCAACTGAATTCTTCTGTTCTTCTTTAAAGAGTCCTCATGATTTCACCACGGGAATCCAGCAGAATAAAATACTTGAACAAAGGTCCCGGATACTTCTGGTTTGTGTTGCTTCAATACTAATCGATGAATGGTAAAATATGTAAATTGGAAAGTGGTAAACCAAACCATTCACTTCTGCAAGGTACATCATAGTCCAAGGTGTCAGTGAACCTTTTTGGGGGGTGGGGGGGGGGACCCAACGGGGAGTAATGTTGCAGTGAGCTCTCAAAAACCATTTCAAGTAAATTCATCCATCTCAATCAAGATTTAGGTTTATATCGGGTTTTCCACAATAGTAGTTTCAAGTGCGTCATTGTATTTCGCAGCTACAGTAAGCAGGGATACATCATTATGCATCTGTTGCGCATTCATACATATACGTATACATAGTAGCAAAATGACACCCGTCTTAGTCAACTAAGGCTGCTGTAACAAGAAAGCCACAGAATGGAGGCTGGTTTAGTAAATGAACTTACTTTTCACAGTGTTGAGGCTGCTGGCACATTTGGTGTCCGATGAGGACAAGCTTCCTAGTTCACAGACTGAACAGTAGGAGCTGTCTTCGGTCTGTGTCTGACCCAGTTCTCCATCTTTGGGAGCCATAGGTTCTGTCTCTTATCCTCACCTGTAGCCTACCAATATCAAGGTTCTGGAAATCACCTGTAGGTCAGCCAGTGCGCTTTGTTCTGGACGCTTTGGCTTAGTTTGACTTTTCTCTCCAGTTCATTAGTGAGAGTGAGTGTGCTTGCGTGTGTGTGTGTGTGTGTGTGTGTGTGTGCATATTCAGCATTTTTTTTTTATTTTTTTTTTCAGCATTTTAAATGTCTCTAATAGATGGGTTTTACAGGCTATTTTCTCTACTATATTACTAAAACTAGAAGTCCCTCTTGGAGGACTTTTCCGGGAATTAAAAGGAATTATGTTTACAAGAAGCCTGAGATGAGACTTGTCACATAGTTTCTACTCATTAGATGTTGTTACAGACTGAATGTGTGTGTTTCCCCACCAAAACACATATGTGAAATCCTAACCCCGAACGTGATGGGATTTGAGGTGGGGCATGCCATGGGAAGCCACAGATTGAAGACAGCTCAGTCTATTCATGTAGCCTATGAACGAGGAAGCTTGTCCTCATCGGACACCAGATTTGCCGGCTCCCTGATTTTGGACTGCCCAGCCCACAACGCTGTGATAACTAAGTTCATTTATTAGATACAAGGAGGTCAGATATTGGAATTGTCAAATTTGGAATATAAAAATGAGCACTGTTTAATATGTTTTTTAAAAGGAAGGCATCCGACACGACTAAGGAATAAGAGTTTATAAAATGGATTGAACAGATTTGATTAAAAAAAAAACAGAACCTCTACAAGTGAGAAAGATAAGCATGGAAATTAAAAATCAGGGGGAAGTTTAAATAGCGTATCAGACACAGCTGAAGGGGAAATTTCCCATTGGAAAGCAGAAGAAATGACTTGGAACACAACGTGGGTAAAGATTTGAAAACCATGAAATGGAGGTTAAAGGACATTAAAGTTAGGTCAGAATTTTACAAAAGAATCTCGGAAAGGGAGAAAAGTCAGCGTAGAAGGAAGTAACGGCTGCAAATTTTGCAACAGTGATGACAGACTTGAACACAGACTTGGGAAAGCTCATTGGAACCTACGTGGCAGCACCAACCAACCATACATGGGGATACACATGAATGACGTGGCAGCTTCCCAAAACCAAAGGACCCCAAACAAAATACCTACAAGGGACCCCAAACAAAATACCTACAAGGGACCCCAAACAAAATACCTACAAGGGACCCCAAACAAAATACCTACAAGGGAATGATAGCAGCTACAATGGGGGCCAGGAAAAGATGAAAAATCGTTTCAAAGAGCCAAGAAAATAACTATCAAAGAATTTTATGCTCAGTGAAACTAGTTGAAATAAAGCTATGACCCGATATCCAACACTGAGTTTCTAGCAAAAAATCCCTCACTAAAGGACATTCTAAAGGGTGTATTTCAGGAGAAAGAACAATATACTAGAAGGAAAATATGTAAGAAAAGTTGTGATTTTTTTTTTAAAAGCCCAGTGATGCAGAGATTAGTGTACTCATTGTTCAAATTAGAAAACAGAGTTTCAGAGTATTTCGCAGGATTGACAACTGGTGAGTGAGTCTCTCTTAAGATCCTGGTCTGTGTGACTGGACGCCTGTATCCTGTCCTACTACGTGAGCGCTGTCTGGAAAGTATCCAGCCATGCAACCGTTCTCATTATATGGACAACGTCTGGATGTTCCCTAGACAGCCCTTGTACGTCTCACACGTGGCCTAGCCGTGTTAGTCTGCTTGGGCTGCCATAACAAGATGCCATAGACTAGAGTCTTAAGCAACAGGACTTTATTTTCTCACAGTCTGGGAAGTCCAAGGTCAAGGTACTTGCTGGCTGATTCAGTTTCTGGTGACAACTCTCCGCCTTGCTTGCAGATGGCGGCCTTCCCACTGCGCCCTCACGTGGAGGAGAAAGAACTCTCAATCAATCTCTCTCCTTCTCGTCTTAAGGCCACAGTCTTATTGGATAGGGGCCCCATCCTTATGACCTCATTTAACCTAATTATCTCCTAAAGAACCTACCTCCAGATGCAGTCACACGAGGAGTTAAGACTTCATTATGTGAATTGGGGAAGGGGCTGCATTGCAAACAGCTCAGGCCAGGAAGGTTTGCATGGGATCCAGGCAGACTGAAGAAGAATGGGGGAGCGGCAGGCTAACAGAGCACAGCCTTTGTTCGAGAAGCCAAGCAGCAACCAACATGGCGCCGGCAGGGTCACACGCCAGAGCTCACAGCTCCCTCCCGGAGAGTCCCAACCCCCTTATGTAGGTGGGAGAGCAAACGTGGCAAGCAGCCAAAAAGCAAGCTCAGAAGCTGCATAAACAACAAACTAACTGCCACCTGAGACATGGTTACACCGCAGGTGTGCAGCGTTCTGGGGGGGAGTCTCAGCGAGGGAGCCTGAGCCATTCCATTTTCCCTTCAGTTTAGAGCATTGGAGTTTTCTCAAAATTCCTGGATTTAACTATGGACCCTACGATCAAGAATTTGCTCTACTCCCTAAATATTTAAAGGGGAGGCTTGGTGCTAATTATTCCTCATTCCTCACCCCGAATTCATTCTCTACCCACCTCTGCTCAGTGCTTTAGGAGGCTGACCCCTCCAGTTGCTACTGTTGCTGGCAGATCATTGGTTGTGTTTGGCCCATAAGATGCACTGGGGAGAGACTTGATGTGTTAGAAGGGAGAAAAAGCTGGGGGGGGGGTTCCTTCCCTGCTTCTCCCCTGCTTTAGCATCACATTCCGGGCCTCTGCTGTGTTAGTCCCAAACTACAGCTGTCATTGGTAGTGCTTCCTCCACGACTCTGGTTCTCACTGGGTTCCGGCAACATTGTTTCTACTCCTTGTCCTCGCCCTTGCTTGCTCCTAAAACGTACCTCCCCCCCACCCCCTGTAAGAACTCCTGTCAACAATGTCTCTTCATGTGACCCCTAAGAATGGTGAATTCTGTATCCTTCAGGGAACCAAGACCAGACTAGCCTTGCTTAAAGATTGTTTTTAATTTGAAGTTCAAGTAATATAGGATTTATACGTCATTCCATGTTTGTACGTGGGAAAAAATATGCACGGGGACATCCATCCCATTTAGAAGGGAAGGGTAAAAATGGATAGAGGGAAATGATAAAAGGAATGAAAGAGGCCTGCAGACGTGTATAAAAAAATTCTTCCTTAGAACTTCAGAAAATTCTCTTTTGTCGAAGGGCCTTCAGCAAAAGAGCCACACACACACACACACACACACACACACACACACAAATGCCCTTTGTCTTGTTATGAATAAATTGAACATTATTACCCAAGTATTGTTCTTTCCTCTAATGGAAGGGTTACAAGAGGAGATCGTTCATTTTCTTTATGACTCATTTTTTTTTCACTTTGTCACCTTTGGAATGAGAATAAGTAAAAATTTTTAGCACTTTGGTTTAAAATAGGTCACTTCCCTCTCTCTTTGTTAGAGAAGGCTTACTTCCCTAAATTGGGGGATTGAGTGTATTCAGGGAATTTCTCTAAGCCATGTAGCCGAGTTTCAAAATCAATGTCATTCTCATTGTCGGAAACACGTGGAAATCTTTTGGGCTTGCTTTGTCCATGCAGAGGTAGGTCATGAAAGCCAAACGCAGTGGGTTGGAGAGAGGACTGGAAATAGCCTCCAGCAGAAAAGGCAGACAAGTGGACAATGGGCAGGTGTAGGTATAACATCAAGGTCAAGAGAGGAGGTATGGAGAGGGGCCCAAGGACAGGACAGGAAGTTCTCCGTGGTCACAGGTCTTCTTGTTAAGACTGAGAGTAATAGTTTGAGAGGAACTCGTCTATTTGAACGCACTAGAAGAATTGTGTAAGATGAAAAAAATAAATGCATAAGGGAGAATGGCTCTGAAAAATGTAAGTTCACTGAAAATCTGAAAATTAACTTATTCATATAATCCATAGAGGTTATATCCTTTAATTGCCCAATGCTACCTCAGATGCACCCCCAGACCTCAGGGTGTGGCACCATGTGAGGTCAGGGTAGGAGACAGCGATGAGTCAGGCAAGAAGGACATTGCTTTGTACTGAGACAAATGCCTTGTCCTCCAAGTCCCCAGGGTGATGGCAACGACTCAAGAAGGAAGTCAGATCTAATCTTAGGCAGCATCTCAGGAACTTCCAACAGAGGGTGTTTCTGCCCCAGCTCACTCTCTGTGAAACCCCTTGAGCATTGCAAGCGTGGCTCCGTGAGCCTGTTTTCACCGTGCCTAGAACTGATTTTGCCTTCTCACAGGTCAAGAATGAAGGTTCATTGACTGTGTGCAATGCAAGAACATTGCTGTGCCCGGCTCCTTCTGGCCTTTCACCCCCTCGACTTAGCTTAGAGGTGATGGACAGAAGGGCACCGGGCCTCACCTGAACCTCCCACCTCATCTGTGCCCAGGCAGCCGCTCTGGGGCAGAGCGTGGTTGCTACACTTCTAGATAAGAGGGGTCTGCCAGGAGGATGGGGCGAACTTTGCAGCCACAATCTGGCCTGAGGGAAAGATTTAAAATCTGCCCCTGCAATGCTTTCAACAGCATGAAAGTCACAGGGAAGCGTTTCACAAAGCGAAATCCGCAGCAGCCGGTCTGCGGTGTGTAGGGCTACCAGCTCCGAGGAGCTCAGTGGTTCTCAGCCTTCCTAAGGTCATGACCCTCTAATACATCTCCTCATGGTGTGGTGACCCCCATAGAGTTAGTTTCGTTGCTACTTCATAGCTGTCATGTTGCTACTGTTATGAATCATCATGTAAATATCTGATATGTGTCTTCCGATGGTCTTAGGCGACCCCTGTGAAAGGGCTGTTCGACCCCCAAAGGGGTCGCGACCCACAGGTTGAGAACCGCTGGGTAGCTCCACCTGAAAGCAAGAACTTGCTTTGCTAGCTGCCACACATTGACGATGCGGAGGTGACAAAGGGAAGTGCCCCGGAATGTCAAGTCAAACAAATTGTAGGCTTTCTGCTGTGTTCGCTGACCTTGTTCGGAGGTAAGTCACACCTGCAGGAGAGGCGTTTGGAGTAAGTGTGTTTGTCATTTGAGGCTCCTATCTGTTCCAAAAGGAACTCTAAATCTTCTTTATGGAGGCACTGACATTTCGTCTGGCACATTTTCAGATACTAGAAAAAAGAACCATGACTTGACAAAAACATACGTCAAGTTAATATAAAGCAGAAGAGGCGATTACTGCAAGACATTTAGGGAATAATTTGCACAGAAGTGTGTGCAAATACACAAGTTCCTGGGTCCTGGGATTTCACTGTCTTCTTCCTTCTGTCAGTGAGTACCCCGTACATCAAATAAGATAATCGTGGCTTTTTTTGAGTCTTCTAAAATCCAGTGAGACTTTTGTTCTCCTTGGCCATATTTGGGTTTTTGTTCTGTTTTTGGTGGTTTGTTTTCCACCCACTAAGTGTGGTCTTTGTTTTAAAGCCCAAGAGTAGCGGATAAAGCTAAACTTGATCACCTCTGAAGATAAAGGGGTTGTTTTCTGGTTTTTGTTTTTTGGTTTTTTTTTTTTGAGAGAGGCTATCGCATCCTTTTAGAGCAGATTTTAATCTTAAATTTGGCACGTGCTTATCAGAGGAGCCTCACTGTGTGTGTTCCAAGTTTCCATTAAATCCTTTACAGGGAAACAAACCCGTTTGTTGATGTGATGGCGATGTTATCCCAGAGAAGCTCACACCCTAGAATGTTACAGATCCAGAAAAACAGAGGGGTACGAAAACATTTTCCAAAATAGCCGTGCCATTTATCTTTTTCCTACTTCATTTTATTTCCCCTGCCATTAAGGGACACCTACATCTCCATTTCCATTGTTTTCTTTGCTCCTCACCAGCTTCTACACCCTGCAATGTCCACGGTCCAGAGATTTGAAGACAACATTTGACCCCTCCCAGTCTTCAATTATCATTTTACTTGTCTCCAGAACAGCTTCTCCATCATTCTACCTTTAAAGATAAAAAGCTGGCCCATAAATAAAATGAGAAAGGGAAAGTTCCTTTTTGTCATTTTTGCAATGAGACGCTTTCTACATTTATTACTGCCCAAGTACCAATTATTTGAAAGCGGATTAAAAAAAAAAGCATTGTGTCAGAAACATTAATATGTCATGACCAAATCAGATGGAGTCTCTTGAACTCGAGGCAGAAGAAAAAGACAGCTTGCTTTTAGAACTTCTGCTTTCCTTATTAACTTTGACCTTAGCCATTTCTCCATCAGCTGCTTACACATCCATTTCATACACGAGAGGTGTAGAAAATTTCATAAGAAAAGCAACCAGCATAAAAATGACTTTTTAAAGAAAGTTCAGCCACCTCTGTATAGATCGAATATGACATGTTCAAGTCGCTGACTTCATTTATTAAATGCACTTCCCTGATGTGTTAAATAACTCTTTCTCCTAAGTGCTGAGGGTTCTGTGGGGCTCTGGCTCCCTCCTCTGCCTCCCTGTCTGCACGATTTATGATGTTCTCCTGACAGGCTTCATACATCTAGGGTCCATTAGGTCAGGAGGTAGTTTTGCCTCTGGGTGAGCCCTGAAGTAATCCTGGGGTGAGCATTACTGTTTGGCCATCTCCCTGGGAGTTTATGAAGGACCAAACAAAAAAAAGAATAATCTGGAATAAAGCTTTTTAGGGAGAGTGTTCTCTGGCTTTTGAAAAAGCCTTTACAGGTTTGTGGGGTTTTGTCCATACAAACTTAGAATAGTTGACTCTCAAGCAACCGGCAAAATGTTTTTTTGTTGTTGGTAGTGGCTTGAGTTCCAGTTAATGAAGAGTCAACTTACATTTATCCAGCATCTACCAATCCCCACGGGTGCCTGGCAGCTGAGACTCTATTGCATTCCCATTATTTTTAGTATGTAAATGCAGTGTTATTTCTTTTAAGGACACGGAAAACCAGAAGGTGGCGCAACTGTTTCCAAAAGATTTTGGGGGGAAAAAGTGGAGCTGCTCAACTCAGAAACTGGGGCCACTTCTTGGGACCCTGCCGGTGGACAAGCACACCTTGCATTTCAAACGTGGGTTTGGGCCTGGGAATCTATAATGGATGCGACTCAAACCTTGTCTGGAAGCAGCCACTAAGGTTGGGTCAGCATCTGGGGTGTGTGTGTGTGTGTGTGTGTGTGTGTGTGTGTGTTAAACAGACCCACACACCCACAGAAGACGGAAATGGTTAGAAGGAGTCAGCTGTGAGATAAGTAGCTGCATAATGCAAGATGCCTGCTTTACTTCTGAACCCCTTTGCAGTGGAGTTGAAGGTCTGGGACTATTTGGAAGTGTTCTCTTTACCTCTGAGCATCGTTAGTCCGAGGACGGGTACTTGAAATGGAATGTATTAGTTTGAAAAAGGGATTCATCCTCAGACGGATAAGGATTTTTCCTGCAAGTGTTTTGCACGAACTCCTTGCAGATGTGTTAGTCTTTTTTCTTTCCTTTGAATGGATTTTATAACTCGATCAAGAGCTGCCAACAGCCAAGCTCAGTGAAATGTAAACTCATTCGGATCTCTCTGTCCGATAACAGGCTGAGTCAGAATTCTGAGTACCTTTCAGTGAAAAAAAATAATAATAGTTCTCAAAAATATGAAAATACCAGTCAGCGATCGCTCTCTGTCTTCAGGCCTCGTCCTAACACACAGTCACAATGAAAGAGCTCTGATGAAATCTAAATTTGGTGTTAGAAGTCCATTGCTGGATTCATCGTTTGAAATAAAAATGTCATAGCTACGACTCTTTGGGAACTGCTGCACTTAACTTCCAAAGTGTTTGCTTTTAAAAAGGCTAATTCAGGATTTGGTACATTAATGTCCATGTCCTATAAAACTACCAGCCTAAAAAAAAAGCAAAAAATGTCAGCAGAGACATTTTTTTTCTGGCCAGTGTCAGCACAAAGACTGTCTCAGTTGTTTCATCTCAGAACAGCTGCCTGCTCTCATTGACATTTGGTGACCTTTCTTTGTGCCCCCAGCCTAACCTCCTAGGTTATTTCCTGGCCTCCCTCCTGTGACCTTTGACCGACGTTGACCTTTAGCTGGAGAATGTGACATTTTGTTCTCCTCCAGCTGACATGTGATGCTCTCATTATTCAAAGGTATGTGAAAATAATGACCCCGAGTGACCTTTGAGTTCCCTTTCATTTATTGGTTGTTTTTGGTGCTCATTTGGCCTGGATGGGCCTAGGTGAAGAGGGGGAGAGGGGACAGGGCTGGGATAAAGTGGCCAGTATCCCTTCTCATTCCATGTCCAATCCCTTTCCTGCCGGATGAGCTACTGTACTATTTATGACTAAGCCTTGGGATTTTCTGTTTATTAATAAGATTTGGGGACAGTTTAGGCCTTTGAACAATAGATCTTTTTGAAATCTAAGAAATTTGGTCCAGTGATGGAAACTCTTTGTTTTTTGTTTCCTACCATCTTCCTACTAATGGCATTTCTGAAGATAATTTTCCATTTAATAATTTCAACACTTTTTATATTTAGAAAATGAATATTGCTTATGGTAATATGTGACAAAATGAGTAATTGACAACTTTGTCATTTGTGTTTTATATATAAATGATTTAGTTGGATCTTTAAAAGAGTTCCATTTCTAAATAAAATTTTTATGAATTTTTCATATATTTTTAATAAACCGATTATTTTTATAGATTAAGTGTCATATTAATTTAAATATGTATATTTATTAATATATGACATAGACAATGGCTACTGAGCATAAAACAAGAAAATTAAATTTGAGCAGTGGTAAAATAATGGTTATAAATCTCTTAAGTTAGATTTATAATTTCAAATTACAGGACATTTATCTGTAAGAATTTAGATACGCTGACAATAATTTTTATGTCAAATATGTTACTAAATAACTTATGGTATCTGATACCCAGTTTTTCAACAAGACAAAGTATACTTCTACTTAATAAAGAATAACAAAGTAAGTAATCATCATACCTTTCACATAACGTGTATCTGGTATATTTTGCTCAGAGTCAAATTTCACCTCATATCATATATTTGCATTTATCATAGATCTAACACTGTGGAAAATTGAGGATGAGAGTTTGGGTCGTTTGGCCAAAATTTAACATGGTCACTTACTCTGAGATTTCACACCTTAGAGATGCTGATAATGAGTGACATGAGGGTTATTATAAGGACACTAACAACTAAACAGTCTTCAGCAAACACCTAGAGGCCTCTGACTGTGTGCATTCAGGTAAGGAAAACCCTGTCATTACTAAGCTATCGTACCCCCACCCCCAACTTTTATCTCCAAACACTTGAAGAATAAAAATAATTACACCATTATTTATTTATATTTGGGTATACTAAAAAGTAAGACTTTTAATCTCATGAGGCTTTTTCCGCTTGTGACTCAGTCCATTGCTTGAACTTGAATTGAAGAAGCATTGACACAGGGTATTACTTGCCTTCAAAGGACTGATGAGAAAACCACCCCTTTTCATTCCTGAATTAATGGGATTAATTTCAAATAGGTTCTAAGAGAGACAGAGGCTTCAAGGAGCCTGTCTGTTTCAAGACTAAACAATACTGGCCCATTAATTGCCCTGATGCAGGGTGGTAGCTTCCTAAAGGACGTATGCTTTCCTTCCTAATTTACAAAAGGGTGCCATATGGGCTCTGCACCAGCAAATATTTGAATAAAGCACTCTAGGATCTGCCCTTCAAGGAAGGTGCAACCCAGTTGAAGGAAAATATAATTATAGTAAAATTTCTAAGTGTTATCAGAAGTAAAGTGCTTAGAGGAGTTCCATGAAAAAACAAAGAACTTCGGCTTAAATCGTTGTATTTTCCCAATTTTAATAGCTGTGTTCAAAGATTTTTAAAATTCCATTCACAGATAATTTTTTTGGCTTATCGGTACAATTCATTTCTCATGTCACTGTCCTTGTGCCTAATTAGTACATATTACATTACCATCACTAATCATCTAAGAAAGCTTTACATATAATTAGATTTAGGTCCATTATCTCCTCTGCATGGGAAGTTGGAGCTAATGCCAAAACTGGAACTCCTATTCTCAAACACCACCACCACCACCACATTCAAACTCCTGGGTTAGGGTTTTCTGGCTGCAAAGCAAACTAGAGCGATAGCAATTAAAATAAGAGATTAAGCTCATTTAATGTGACAAAGGGAAAGAAACATAGGGTACCACCAGATTGGCTACTTGTTTACTCATGAGTTTCAATTCTGTGAATATTCAAGATGAGTATTTGCTTTATGAGGTTCCCCCCCCCCCCATTTCTTCTGTCTTATGCTGATAATTTAGACCATCGTTTATCTTTTTTTTAAAAGACAGTAACATGTTTCACAGACTTAGAAGAAAACCTCAAAAATTACTCTGAAGAATGTGCCTTATGAATTTGCTCAGTGTAAATATGAGAGTGTAGAGGTTTAATTGCTACTTTGTCTCCATGCAAATAAATTTAATCCAATGAAACACCAAGTTAAAAATATTTCCTGGGTCTTGTACCAAATTGAAGTGACTAAAGTTGCACTGATTAGTAAACAGAGGTGTATGCTCCGGGTGCAAACATTGTCACTGAAAGAAAGCTACAGCAGGGTAAAACAAAAGCACAGCAGGCATCAATAGGCTGATAGTTACATGCTTTACTGTGACTTTGTTTTGGGTCCCCTCATTTGGAATATCCTTGATGCATTAATCTCTTGTACTTATTTGTTGTTTTTCAAATTTTGGAAACAGCCTGAGGAACCTGTGTTTGCACTTAGCTCATTTTGTTCTCTGTAAAGATTCTAACTTGTCAGGCATTTCATTACCATTAAAGACAAATGGTTTTTACTTGTTGAAAAAAGTTTTCACCTAGTAATAAAATACGACTTGCAAACACAAGTGTCACCCTTCACGAACCAAGTGGTTTAAAGTGATAACGGGTTACCAAGTTAAAAATTATGTGTGGCAGGAGACAGAAGTTTCCCTCTCCAAACCCCAATAACCCAACACTGAAGAGAGCCAACGTCTGTTTCCTGCTTTGTGATACTGCCTCATTGTTATTTAGATGAGTTTAACCACAAAAGGCCCCTGCTACCATGTGGTAGATTCCTTAAGAAGCCATAAATCTACTTTGTTGGCCAAATAGGTGGTTTTTCATCATCTGTTTTGTTAAGCACCAGAAATGTTCACACAAGTAGTAGAAAAATTATTCTTGCTTAGGTAACCCTAACTGAACTTCCAGGTCGTTTGGTACCTAAGGTTTCAAAGTTGGCCATGATTTTTAGAAGATTGGAATCAATATAAACTCTAAATAGGGAATGGAGATACTCATAGCAAAAAGAAGTAGAAAATTTTTACTTTTATAAAGTTTAAAAATGTTCCATGAGTTGTTTGATTACATATAATAAAACAATTTTCCTTATGATTCTTTATGTAATAACAACATTGTCTCTATTTCATCTTGAAGGTGAGATATATTGTAATTCTTACTAATTTCACTGAAATTCCTTGCTGTATCTTGGGGAGCAGTGGAGATATGAATATGTCTGCATTGTTAATTTAAAGGTACATGCTTCTTGGCTTCCTTTGAATAAGAATTTAATTTTTTAAATATAAAAAATTTACTCAGTAATTCCTTTATTTTGGATCCATTAATTCTAAGATATATGATTATTTAATTTGGGGGTGAAATAAGAAGTGATTTTATAATGGAAAGTGGAGAGAAACAAATAGATTACGTTTTTAAGCCATGTCTAGTCAAACAACAGTCTTGGGAGCTCCCAAAATTCACTGTATTTTGCCAGTGAATCTCTTCGTTTTTACTTTAAAATTAATAACAATGTATTTTGAGTATCAAGTTTTTATTCTACTGTTCTTATTTTACTGATGTAAGTGATCATATTGGTACTGGAGAATGTTTCTTTCTTGGCTCCATGTCCAGGTTCTTGGTATCTCGAGCAAAGAATTGAACGAGACACACATCAAAGTGTAGAGGTGAAACCAAGAAGTGAAACAAAGAGACAGTTTATTAAAAGGGAAGGTACACTCCTTAGAGGTAGGAGCAGGCTCGAGCAGGTTCATGGCTCAGGAGCCCTGACTAATGAGGCTTTGGTAGCTTTATTCTCTCTAGTTGTAAGGGGTTTCACCTATCTGGGGGTGGGGCCTTATGATTGACAATTTTGATTGACACAGGGCCTATCACATCATCTTTTCTAACTGCGCATGTTCTTTCCCAGAGTTCAGTCTGTTATAATATTAATGAACTTCCGGGCATATCTATGATATTATAATGGTGGTATAATGAGGCTTAGAAGAGATGAAGGTCACTGTAACTCCTACTGCGCAGGTGTTAGGAACTGGCTTAACCTGGTGGGCTTCTTACACCCTTTATCTTCATTGTTCTAGTTAACTCTTTTGTCTTCTGGAACATCCCTCTGTGGCTGCCTAGCCTGGAGCAGGGGTTACTAGTAGAAAGGGTGGCATCTGGGTGGTGACTACTCCAGCAGGACGAGTCCCATGGGAGGGGTCCCGAGATGCCCCCTACTCTGTCTGCCTCCCTCACTTTTCTCCTCACAAATCTTGATGGGAAGTTGAGGAACTGGAGGTGTCATCTTCTCTATCTGCTTCCTGCTGAAGGTGGTCGTGGTCCCTACCTGTTGGGGGGTCCATGGGGCTCTCAACCTGTCTGATCTAAAAGGGGAAGGGGTCTGGAGATCCACCTGGGAGACCGTGTTGATGTCTTTGGTCGGGATGGGCTAGAAGCCTTGCTGGGGTATTAGTTGGATCCCGATGGCCCCTAGACGAGGAGAAACTACTACTTCACTTAGTAGTTTTAAAAGCTTTGGCCTAGGAAGCAGGCCCCAAAGCCCCTGTCACTGGGTGGTAATGTGATGGACACGAATTACTATGGACCAGGAAAAAGGTGAAACTCAAAGCTTAAGAACTGGGGAAAAGGAGAAGTCCTTCATTTGGCCTGTATCAATACTTTTCCTTAACTGAAGAAAATACTTTGAAATATTCTTTCTAAAATGAATAATAAAATCCTTTTGGAAACCATACTGATGGTTTTGTTCTCAAAGTAAAAAAAAAATTACTGTATGGGACATAATAACTCAATATGTGTTCTTGAATAAACGACATACCCTTTAGATATATAAAATCTGCAGAGAAATTTATTTCGGCAGGATAACAGTTAATTTATAGTGTCAAGTTCAAAAGGGCAGGAAAAGGATAACAACCCAATTTAGGTAAGGATTTAGCACATATATGCTGAAGAAAAAAAAATACAAGTAGAAAACCATATCTAAAATTCAGATCACACTGAGATGCATAAGAAATGCTCAGAGCCGTAGGGGCATGATTGTATTCCAATTAGATTTGTTTCGCTCACATCACCCAGTCTTGGTTTGAAAGTTAATCATATGATTTAGAGGGCTCTTGAAGGAATAAAAAAGGGGAAGCGAATAAGAAGAAAAGCAACTGATCATGTAACATTTCCAAGAAAGCCGTCAACTACAAAATTTGGTCTTGGGGTAGAGTTGGGTAGTTGAAAAAAAAGTCATTGCAAATCACATTATTATTATTATTATTATTTTTACATGTGGTTCTTTTTGTTTCTGTGGTATCTTTCACTGGAAGATTGTTTTTGAAGAATAGGAAACACCACACAAAGAATTTCAAGTTTTATATAATTCTTAAAGTGACTGTACCCAGACACCAGACATTTGTTAAGATGTAGAGTTGCTTATCAGGGGTTCCTTGCAGGTAGGGTTGGGGGTGGGCACAGCAGAGAATGCGTTTATTATAGTCCTGGACATATATCAAATAATTTGTTTTATTTATGGTGAAGGTGTCCAGCACAGTCCTCCCCAAGATATGCCACTTGGGAATATGAATTATTTCGAGTTGAACACAATCCAGACCCTGCAGGGCTCATGAGAAACTTTTACTTCTCCCTTAAAGAGCTTAAATTAGGGGACTTGCCCGTATGAAGAGTTATCCCAGAAATCACTTTTTTATGACCTACCTACAGGGCAGAGCAAACTCTTAATTACTGAACATCTGTTATCACCCTGCAAATGACCTTCCTCCCCTCCGAAGCCCCAAGGTGCTTCACCTCATCCTTAGTTCAAGAGTATCACATGCGCCTCATTTTCCCTTTCTGTCTCTGAATCGCTCATGTCTGTGGGGTCTCTGATTCCCTTGTATGTGGGGTTCCCATACATACATATGTGATTAAATTTTGTCATTTTTCTCTTGTCTCATGTCTATTTGATGATTGGACCAGCTGAATAAACCTAGAAGAATGGAGAAAACTCTTTTCTTCCCCCAAAGTGGGAAACGCAAAGAGGCTGACTGTATCAAATTTCCCTTGGGTTTATTTTGGGGAAAAGAGTAACAATTAGGCGAACGACTCAGAGAAATAAAAACGCATCTCAAAGATGGAAAAGGAGGAGGTTGTATTTGCCTCTTTCAAAACTCAAGGAACAACACATCATCCAAAGAGAAATAGAAATTGGAGATTTGGGGGCAGGTCTAATGTGTTTTTTGTTTTTCAAAGGCCCTTGATACGTATGCAGTACTGAAGTAGTACCAGTTTTATAGAACTGTGATAGGTGACAGCTGATTGTAAATATTAAAAAACTCACCGATTCTAGGAAAATTTCAGGTCGCCGTGGTAGTTTTTCTTTTTTCTGTATGCTGACTAACCAACAAAGGCCATACGTGTTCTTTTTTTTTTTTTTTTTTTAATTCATTTTTATTGTTAGACTTATTGGGGTGACATCTGTTAGCAAGGATTACATAGGTCTCAGGCATACAATTCTACAGTGCATTGTCAACTTGATGTATAATAAGTTCACCACCTAATGTGACTTCTCTTTCCATCACCTTATATTTAGCTTCCCCCCCTCCTCTCCCACCCCCTCCCCTTT
>PVJL010011732.1:0-10476 GCA_004026885.1 Lyroderma lyra
AAAGCTTTCATTTGCTTCCAGCTTATGCATATTCATTGCAGGCATGGTGGTGTTTGAAATGTGTTCTAATGCATTCAGAGTAAAAGTTTCCAGGGTTTCATTAATATGAAATGCGTTGACCAATGTGGTGTAGAGAATTTTCTCTCTTTATTTATGGTCCTCATTCTTTTCTTTTAGTTTCTGCTGAGTTCCTTGCACGTTCTTAGCCTGTGTTTACCTCATGGAGTTCTCTACTGCAGTGCCATCTTTTGTATCAAAAAGCATTTGATCACTCTCAGTTGACTTTCCAGGCTTTTGTTAGCCATTTGTGGAAGGGAATTTTCTTCCTTCTAATGGGCTTTGCAAAATGCCTTCTATAAATTATGCTCCAGAAATAGTTTTCTCATCTTGTTCATGAGATGCTATGGTGTATTGTCCCTCCCTGTTTTCTAAATTCTTTTATGTTTTCTTTATTTTCTGCTCCAATTATGGTAAAAAGGAAGACAAAACTAAAAATAAAACTACCATATGATCCAACAGTGCTTCTACTGGGTATATACCCAAAGCTAGTGTATCAGTATCTCAAAGAGATATCTGCACTTCATGTTCTTTACAACATTATACACAACAGCCAAGGTATGGAAACAATCAAAGTATCTATCACTCGGTAAGTGGATAAAGAAGTTGTGGGATGTGTGTGTATGTACAAGGGGTGTCCAGAAAGTATCCAGCCATGTAACTGTTCTCATTATATTGACAATGATTGGATTTTTTTTCTGGACAACCCTCATATAGATCATGATGGGAATTATTCAGCCTTTAAAAATGGAGATTTTGCCATTTGCAACAACATGGATAAAACTGGAGGACATTATACTAAGTGAAATAAGTTAGACACAGAAAGAAAAAAAAAACTGCACAATCTCACTCGTATCTGGAATCTAAAATAGTTGAATACATAGCAGCAGAGAATAAAACAATGGTTCCCAGGGATGGGGTGTTGGGGGAAATGAGGAGATATTGGTCAAAGTATACAAACTTATACTTACGTAAGATGACTATGTCTAGAGATCTAATATGCAGTCATACCTCAAAGATATTGCAAGATCAGTTCCAGACCATTGCAATAAAGCAAATGTCACAAGAAAGTGAGTCACACAATTTTTTTAGTTTCCCAGTGCATATAAAAGTTATGTTTAAACTCTATTATAGCAGTTCTCAACCTGTGGGTCACAACCCCTTTGGGGGTCAAACGACCCTTTCATAGGGGTCGCCTAAGTCCATCGGAAAACACATTATTTCCGATGGTCTTAGGAACCGAGACATCACTCCTCTATCTGTGTCCAGGCAGGTCTGCCCACATGCAGATACACCCACACACGAGTAACCAGCGTGATGACATCATCGCACCAACCCCATCACATACACCCGGTACAAATACAGGTGTATGTGACAGGGTTGGCGCCATAATGTACTTATGCGGGCCAGTCATACATGTGTAAAGAGCAGCTACTGTGTAGAAAGCAGCTGCTTTGTTGAAAACAGCTACTCTATTGAAAGCAACTACACCATGCTTCAAGACAAAATTTCATTTATTTGTAATTAGAAATAAATATTTCACGATATATAATTACATATTATTTTTGTGATTAATCACTATGCTTTAATTATGTTCAATTTGTAACAATGAAAATACATCCTGTATATCAGATATTAACATTACGATTCATAACAGTAGCAAAATTACAGTTATGAAGTAGCAATGAAAATAATTTTATGGGGGTCACCACAACATGAGGAACTGTATTAAAGGGTCACAGCATTAGGAAGGTTGAGAAACACTGCTCTATTACAATCTGTTAAATGTATAATAGCATTATGTCTAAAAAGACAATGTGCATACCTTAATTGAAAAATACTTCATTACTAAAAATGCTAACCACCATCTGAGCTTGTGCAAAAAAGTGACACTGATAGACTTGGTGGATACAGGATTGCCACAAACCTTCATTTGTAAAGAATCCAATATCTGCAACATGCAGTAAAATGAAGCACAATTAAAACAAGGTATGCCTGTACAGCAAATTGATTATTGTTGGCAATACTGTATTGAATACTCAAAATTTGTTAAGAATATGGATTCCAGGTGCTGTCATCACCAAAAAAGTAGTAAAGTGGGAAGATATGTTAATTAAAGTGTAGTAGTCATTTCACTATGTATATGTATCTTATACACTTTAAATATATACGCACAATTTTTAACAATAGAAAGAAGAGGATAGCATTAAGGTTCTGGCCTTGAAATGGCTTTCCTGTTGGAAGATGACATTACATTCAGAGTGATACCATCAAGTTTCTTTGATCAACAGTGCAAGAGTTTATTTAAATCGTCTTATACCTACTTTCATTCAACCTAGACACAAATAAGAGACATTCAATAATTTTACTTTTAACATTACAGTGGATAAATCTAGAGCTTTTGGTTAATGGCCTCTGCTAGTATGTGTCCACAATGTACAAAATGGCTTTTCTTTAAAAAAAAAAATCTGCAGTTGGAATGAAAAACTCAGACATTATTTATGCTTAACTCAGCATTGGTCCTGCAATAACATATGCTTCATCTTTTTATTAGAAAGGGATTTACCTATAAATTCCCTGTCAGTAATAGGTATTTATCTTAAATCTGAATTTCCTTATAGCACCTTCCCCCTCAAAAAAAAAAAAAAAGGAAAAAAAACAAACTTGAAGAACATCTTATCAAGTATTGAAACCAGACCATCATACTTTTCTTCCCTTCCTGTTCTTCTTCCATGAGAAGAATGCATTTAGTCTGACTCAATGTCTCAGAGATGTGGCTCACCCCAGAATCATTGGCTGTGTTCCAGGCAAGTTTCTTGCAACCCTGTATGATTTCAGAGTTGTAATGTTCTTCTTGTCTGGAAGGAAATTTCATGGTCAAGAATCAAATAGTTCTTAATTCTCTCTGGGAAGACAGGCTTCTCTCCACGTCTGTTTCAGTTCTTACCTACATCCTCTACCACAAACACACATACACACACAACTCCTGAGATGGATCATTCTTTCCCCAGGGTGTTGACAAGAGAGTTGGATTACTGAGCACAGTGAGGAGTAAGTAGACCAAGTACTAAGGTAGTGAAATGCATAGCCTAAAAACCAGCCAATGATGATCTATTTTTGTCTCAATTTGGATATGCTAGTTTCCACGAGTTGAGTTTTCAATAATAAAACTTTCATGAAAAACATTGGGATAGCTAACTCAGTGGTGAACATTTTATGCATATAAAAATAGAAAATGCTTACATTAGTGACATGGCAATTATCATGAATTTCATCGAATTGGGAACTTGGAGAACATTTGAAGAATGTGCTCTAGTTCTGTACCTAATTCTGTCAGTAAGCCACATGTACTTCGTGTTTAAGTTGATGTCATTTATATAGCAGTGACACAATTTTCTCACAAGTGAGGGAAAGTGCTGGAAGATCATGCCTCCAAACACCTTTCTCCAGACCTCAAAGCAAACGCAAAGAGCTATGAAGTCAGTTAGAACTCCCACTGTAATAGACACATAGCCTTGGGGAAATTGAAGAGCTCTAGATTTTCAACTTACTACCTATAAAGTAGGAATAAAAATACAAAGTTCACAAAAATGCTTGGATAATAATGGGGACAGTGCCATTTAATAAACTTGATCATCCCTTTCTCTTCGTTTTCTTCAGGTTTGTTCTGTTGCCTTTCCCTTCTGATTTATTTTAAGAGGAGAAGAATTTTAGAGAAGGTTTTAGTTTTCCACTACATAATTAAGTTAAATGCATGTACTTCATGTAAGGAAAAACAATTTCCTGGAGGAGAGATGTGTCTCTTCACACTGGATTTTGCCATTTGGTGGTCAGCAGGCCAGTGTGTACCGGTAAAGAGGAGCATTAGGCTACTTACAGCCAGGAGATGACATATGCAGTCCGTATGCTTTTACGGCCCACTCTTCCTGTTCTGTACAACTGTGCCCACCCAGGAAAGCAGGGAACACACTGATCTTGATTCTTATCTGTAAACTACACAGTTTAAGGGAGAGTATACTCTTCTGATGATCCTACAACCTGTATTCCCTCCTAAAAAAGATCTTATGTTAAGCTTCAGGAGAGAATGTCCTCCTATAGTTGATTCTTATGTGTATTTTCTGTCTACTTGCCACTCTGAGGGTGAAATTTTAAAGTTTCTATCATAGGAAATTATTGTTTGAATAGTACAGAGTTTCAATTTTGCAAGATGAAACAAAGTTTTAAAGACGAATGGATGGTTGTACAATACTGTGAATGTACTTAATGGCACTGAACTATACATTGAAATGGTTAAAATGGTATATTTTATGTTATACGTACTTTACTATATTTTAAAAAATTAACTTTCTGATTAGTAGGACCTAAGAGAACATTAGTCTTCTCTAAGAAAGTTACTCCAACATAGGCTGAACTCCTATGTTTTCCTATGGGTGGAAAATGTCAATGAATAGATTATCTATTAAACAGAAACATTGTTTTCTCCTTAACTTAGGAATCTGCTACTAACCACAAAAATGCTTTAAGTCTCTCACTTTTTTTTTTTCTGAATCAGAAATCAGAAAGCATAGTAAATCCATTTCCTTTTCTTTAAAATTTGTTATATGGTATTTTCAGAAAAGTTTATATTGAGAGTATAAAGCATGACACAAGAATGAGAAAAATAACACTTTTGCCACTAATACCGTAATTCAGAATGAGCAAAACTCATCACACTAGGGTTGCTAAGTAACATTGGCTATAGAAATAGACACAAACTTGTTTGTTGACCTTTTTTCTTTTTAAAAATTGTTATTAAAATACAGCTAACATAGCATATTATATGAGATTCAGGTGTATACCATAGTTATTCAACATTTGTATACCTAAAGAAGTGATTACCATGATAAGTCCAGTAACCCTGGACTGACACTGACTGTATTTCCTATGCTGTACATTACATCTCATGACTACTTGTTTTATACCTGGAAATTTGAACCTCTTATATCCCTTCACCTTCCCCTCCCTTTTTAATTTTTCAATTACAGTTGACATTACATATTATTTTTATATTAACTTCAAGTGTACAGCATAGTGGTTACACATTTATATAATTTAAGAAGTGATCCCCCTGACTATCCATGGTTATTACCATATTCCTTATGCTTTGCTTTACATCCCCCTATTTTGTAACTACCCATTTGTATTTTTTAATACCTTCACTTTTTCACACTGTCCCCCAACCTCCTTTCATCTTTCACCCCAACACACCTAGTACCCATCTGACACTGTGCATTATTATTAAAATATTATTGCCTATATTTCCTATGCAGTACCCTACATTCTCATGACTACTTTGTAACAATTTCTTTGTACTTCTTTATCCCTCCCCCTTTTTCACCCTCAACCTCCATCCCATCTGGCAACCATCAAAATAGTCTATGAGTTTGTTTCTGTCTTGTTTGCTTATTTTGTTCTTTAGATTCCACGTATGAGCGAAATCATGTTGCATCTGTCTTTCTCTGTTTGATGTACTTCACTTTAGCACAGTACCCTCCAGGTCGATCCATGCTGCTACGGATGGCCAGAATCCATTCCCATCCATGGCTGAACAATACTGCATTGTACTGGCAGCCCCCATATAACACAGCACTTCCATAACACAGTTCCAGAATTGGGAGAAACCCTCATACAACACGGCATCCTAGAACACGGTTTCACTCTAACACGGTTCGAGAATTACAGAAATCCTCGAACAACACAGATCGTAACACGAGCTTTTAAGAACAAAAGATATCTCATTTGAAATTCGGGAAATCCCCGAATGACAGAGAACGTAATAAAAGTTTTTAAGAACAAAAGATAGCTTGAAGTTTTACACTCAAGTGTACATGTTGTATCAGATTTGACTGCAGAATTTTAAAATTTAATAGAATTTTAAATCCATTTTGATCATGGTATATTAAGCACATACAATATAAAATTTTGTTTTCTTTTTGTTACATTATACATAGGTGAAATTGCTTTAATAAAGATATTTCTCTTACTTACAAAAATGTGATAGTATTTTTTTTTAATTTTTGAAACCTAATCCCCCTTTTTTTCATTTTAACAGCTTTTAATGAAAGTTGTATGTAATATTACTTTATTCCTGCATCTTCTCAATTGTTTCTTCCTTATACTTGCCCTTTTCCTTTCCTACTTGGTGAGATTTGGCTTTCCATTCAAGGATCTTTTTGTGGTCTTTGTCCAGCTTTAGTCTAGTGATAACCGCCTTGCTGGGGTGAACGCCCTCGTGAGCGGTTGTGCCATTAGCCTTCTCCCACTACATTCATTCAATGTAGATGACATATTGCTTCCTGTAAGCCGGGACTACTTCGCCAATTTGCTACCCTTTGTAGTACCCTTGAACAACCTGAACTTCATCATCCTTTCGGATGGGCATGGGTCCAACGTTGTACTTCAGTCTCAGCTCTTTGGATAGAGGAGAAGACATCATCCTCCTGCAGATGTGGGAAGGTGTATGAAGTATCTTTCCGGTTCTTGCTCTGGTCAGAAGTCACAAATGGGTTGAACTTCATTTTGGCCACTGGAACCTCAGCGATGGCCACAGAGGGGAAGAGAGCCCTAACCCCCTTTTTTTGTACTAGTTCTTTGTTCCATATAACACAGATTCACATAACACGGCATTTTAGGAACCTAACCACCATGTTATATGGGAGTTATGTGTATGTATGTACCACTTATTATTTATCCAGTCATTTATCGACAGACACCCACGCTGCCTCCACAACTTGCCCATTGTGAACAATGCTGCAATGAACATATGAATACCCATGTCCCCTTGAAGTAGTGTTTAAGGGTTTTTGAATAAATTCCCAGAAGTGAGATTACTGGGTCCTTCTTTGTCTCTTGTTATAGCCTTTGTTTTAAAGTTTATTTTGTCTGATATAAGTAATGCTGTCCCAGCGTTGTTGTTGTTTCCATTTTCATGAAATATCTTTTTCCATCCCTGTACTTTCTGTTTGTGTGTGCATTTCAATCTGAAGTGAGTCTCTGGTAGGCAGCATATCTGAGGGTGATGTTTTCTTTTATTCATTCACCCTATCTTTTGACTGGAGCATTTAATCTATTTACATTGAAAGTAATTGTGGATAGATATGTAGTTATTGCCACTTCATTATTCAGATGTTCTATCTTTTTTCTTCTTCTTCTTCTTAAAAAAAATGTCTCTTTAATATTTCTTGTAATACTGGTTTGGTGGCGATAAACTCCTTTAGCTTTTTCTTGTCTGGAAAGCTCTTTATCTGTCCTTCAATTCTAAATGATAGCTTTGCTGGGTAGAGTAATCTTGGTTGTAGGCCCTTGCTTTTCATCTTGTTGATATTTCATTCTAGTCCTTTCTATCCTGCAAAGTTTCTGTTGAGAAATAAACTGACAGTCTTGTGGGAGCTATTAAGTAACTAACTGCTTTTTTTTTTTTGCTGCTTTTAGGATTATCTTTTTGTTTTTAACCTTTTGTATTTTAATTATAATGTGTCTTGGTGTGGGCCTCTTTGGATTTATCTAGTTTAGGACTCTCTGCAATTCTTGGGCTTATATTTTTATTTCCTTTGCTAGGTTCGGGAAGTTTTCAGTCATCATTTCTTTAAATAGATTCTCGAGCCTTCCTTTCTCCATTTTTTCTCCTTTTGTTATTTCTATGATGCAAACATTGTTATGCTTGGTGTTGTGCTGGGTCCCTTAATCCTCATTTTCGGGGATTATTTTATCTTTTCGCTCTTCTGGTTGGATGTTTCCTGATACCACGTCTTCCAAATCACTGACTTCATTTTCTGCTTCATCTAATCTACTGTTGATTCCCTCTAATGTATCTTCATTTTAGTTATTGTAGTCTTTATTTCAGACTGGTTCACTTTTACATTTTATATCTCCATTTTTATATTTTCTGTCTTTTTGTTGCAGTTCTCTCTGAGATCATTGAGCATTCTCAGTACCAGTGATATGAGCTCTATATCTGGTAGATGGCTTGTCTCCATTTTGCTTAGTTCTTTATCTGGAGCTTTTGTGTGTGTGTGTGTGTGTAAACTTTTTTTGTCTTCCTATTTTTGCTGCTAATCATATGTATTAATCCATAATAACTACCAATATCCTAAAAAGTTTTTCATCATCTCATTGATGCTTTTTTAATTGCATAGAAATAAAATAAATGGCAAAGGAAATACCTCCAAAAGTTGAACATACAAAGATAAAACGAATTGCTGTGTAGCATGAGATATTTTAAGTTAGAACAATTAACAGCTTCTTTGAAATGGAGAAAAATAAATTGGATGACATTATGACTCAACCTGTTTTCCCACATGATGTGAATCTATACTTTGGGTGTTCTACTTCATTCACCCTTTTCTCAGTTTAACTCCCAAGCAATGCTAGCCTTAGTTGAACCCAAGATTTTTAATTTCTACACCCTGTATTAAAGTAGTCACTGCTAACCCTTATTTTACTTTAGATTCTCTGGTTTTCTTTCATTAATTGGCCCCAGGGAGTTTTTGTACTTGTATTTGCCTTTGACTGGAATTTCTTCTGTGAGACTCCTGCAGAGCTACTCCTTATGATTTAGTTTTCAGAAATGTCATATCTTCCTCACCTTTTCTCAAATAGTGTCTGCTTTCCCAATCTTCTATATTGCATCACCTTTTGCCTTTATGTAGTGCTTATAATTATTTGCAAGTTTTTGTTTGTTTTTTGAATTCCCTTTAAGCCCAGGATAAAAATAAGTTCTCTTAGCTGCTTTTTACTTGATCTTATTTTATCCAACTTCTCTAGAACATTCACTTTTCTACCCAAAGCATGTGGTGCTGCTACTTTCTGAGATTTGGACATCGTATCAAATTACCCAAGATATTTTTCTTAAGCTCACTATCTCACTGGCACTTGTGGAGACTCTTTCCACTAATGTTTTCCTTGAGTTACTATAAAGACTCCCCCAAATGTCATAGTTACTGAATTAATTTTATTAACAAATTTAAATGAAGGAATTTATATTTAAATGCTGCAAAATTACAAAAAAATAAATCATAATCTTTAGCAGTATCCTTTTGAAAGTTATTATAGAGCTTCCCATGTATTGAGAGAGCAAAAAAGAAATCTGACATTTAGCTTATATTCAGTTTGCATTCCTTCTTACTTACTGAGCATAACTCATTCACTTTAACTCCCCTCTGTCATTATGTTTTCTGAATCTAGAAAACATGTATAATACCAACACAAGGATATACTTTAAGTGACTTGGGGAAATATTTTTAGAATCTTGTTTTGAAAGGCCCAAAATATAATAGTGTTACTCCATGTGGAGTGGCAAATTACTTGTATTATGTGCAAGAGAAACAGCTGGCATGAACTTGGTGGAATGTTCTTTAGCTATTTGTGAATAGGACTTGCCCTTAATATATAAGGTAGGGTTTGTCTTCCCACCCAACCCCATGCCTAATTGCACGGTTTAGAAAGTTAAGTGTGCACTGAACTAAGAGATGTGGAATCATAGGCAGCATAATCACATTGTGATATTCCTCAGCACCACATAGTGGTTTTTTCATTCTGATATTGTGGGGAACTTCATAATTACACATTTTCTTCCATTGAGGGATCCAGTGTGTAATTACACAGTTCAAATACAATAGTGCTGGTTACTATTCAAATACATGTAGCTTCATGGGATTAAATTGTATTTAACACTAATTACATAGAAATTCGATGGGGCCTATTACTGTTTTTATCATAAATATGAAATGTACAGCTATACTCGACCCCATTTTTATGTGAAGGTAGTATCTAACCCTGTATGTGACATTGCACAGCCATTCAGTTAATATTCTTGATATTTTAACACCTACCTTATAAAAATTATATAAAAAGTAAATGAAATCCACAGTGGGGTATATTTTGGGTAAAGAGTGTATTTTTATTACTTGTGTATTTTGTAGTTAAGTGATTTTTTTTTTTTTTTTAGCAAAAGCCATTAGATAATCTCATTAATGAACACCAGATGGCACTGCATTGAACAGCATTGCGTTTTCAATTGCCAATGAATGCTAGAAACATAGAAATGCGATGCATGTTAGGAATAATCTTGCCTTGTCTATCATTTTGCAAATGAAAATACTCACACTCAGAAAGATTATCATCATTTCCACAAGACCATGTTAGAGATAAATGTCTGACCCTGCATTGAAACCCCTGTAGGTTTTAAACACACTATCCTAGCTTTCCATCAGTTTCGGTTTCCTTACTTGATGGAGAGAGCACCACAGGGTAATGATCAAATTTTAAATTCTGGCTGTGTCGCTTACTAGCTTTGTGATACTAGGCAAGTCATTTAGCTGTTTCTCACCTTTGTTGTTGTTGTTTTAAAAACAAAAAGGATTAAAAACATACCTACCTTAG
>PVJL010011732.1:10576-41143 GCA_004026885.1 Lyroderma lyra
CCTAGAAGCCTGCATTCCAAGATAGATACTCAAATGTAGATCTGTAGAAAAACAGAAGAAATATAGCACAATGCAAGTACTCTGAATAATCACATGGGTCAATGATACAGAAGAGAGATAATGGCTTTTCAATTTGGCCGGCACAGGCAAGGGAACATTGCAGGGCTAATGGATTTTCAAGTGGGCTACTTAAAAGAAATTTCTCAGGACTGAACTTTTAGAGTCTGTACCATTTTACTCTTCTCAGTCTTCTTGAGCCTCATTCAGCCCCTGAATTCTTCTCACATCCTCCAATATTGCCATGTGCTGCATATTAAAAGCTTCTCCTTTGGATTTTGGTGTGATATGCATTCTGAGACTCATATTTGCCAATAATTAGATCTGTGTCTTTAGCTAGGCTCCCTTCCCTTTTGTGGCCCCAATTTATTATATGTATGTGTAAGATGAAGAGTGGACTTATACATGGTTTCTCTTGGAAGTTTTATGACATTTTTTCTAGTTTCACCTGGCTTACCTCTTCCCCTCCACATACATGTACACTCAGGTCTCTATAATTGTTCCTCTTAATGGATCTTATGGTCCCTAAATACCTGTATCATTTTTCTTATCTACTAGACTTTGCTTAGTCCTCTCTCACAGTGACAGTGGTTTTCCATGTGACTTGTAGTCAGTGAGACATTCACAGACATGATGCAAGCAGAGACTTAGTAAATACTTTTATAATCATCTTATCTTTTGGAATCTGTTCTCTTGCAATCATTCGATCACCATGCAAACAAGCTAGCGTGTGGAGAAATACCAGGAAATCCAGATAATAGCCAAAATTCAGACACCAAACATGTAGCTCATCCTAGCTACCCCACCTAGCCCAACCATTTTTGCATGCCAACTGAGGTCCCAGACCTCATGGTATTGCCCCCAGGGTGTCCTGTCAAATCTCTGACTGATAATTGTGAGTTAAAAAATATAGCTGATAGTTTTAAGTCATTAAGACTTTGTTTGTTTTTAGGTCTTCTTTTCTTTCAACGTGGCTTCCAATGAACAGTCTTACACTTACTGTTTTGCGGGGGGTGGGGGGGAGGGTTGTAACATCAGTGGATAACAAACATTTGTGTAACCTTGTGGACTGACTTTAGTTTAGCCTCTGTTAAGTCTCAATTTTCTCATCTATAAATGGTACAAAATGTCACAGGGTTAGTATTATTAAATGAGATAGTACATAGAGATTATGACAGTGATAGGCACAGAAGATCTCAGTATATGTTTGTGGTTATTTAAAGAAAAAGACTGTCATAATTTGACAGATTTGTCCCCCCCAAAATCTCATTCAAGTAAAATGAAGAATTGACTATGAGTAGATCAATGAAATAACTGTAGTTACCTTGCACAGCCGACAACGGAGAATCCCAGGGGAGCTGCAGTGGTCCATGTATGTCTCAGTTCCAGCTGCTGTTCAGTATACTTTGGTGGTGATTTTTAGTTGTAGCTTAAATAATTATGATTCTGAGTCCTCTGGATTTCTGGGACTTTCAGGAAATTTCTGATTAGTTGACATTTGTTTTCCTGGCTCTTTTGGCAGAAACTAACCCAAGAGAATACTGATGACTCAGAGACCCATAATTTGTCTCCTTGCTTCCTGAGATGGGGTACCTGACAGTATTTCTTCACTTGACTTTCCCCTTCTCCCACATTACACTATTCCCTCCCTTCTAATTTCTTTGCCCCAACCTCATTCACATCAATTATAAGAACTAGGCTGTATCCATGTGAACACTTAGGTTAGGTTAGAACTGAGGGAGAGAGGATGGTCAATTGCAAATGCCATTTTATCCAAATTTGCCATATTACATGTTATGTTATCATAGTGTTTTTCTGTGTTATCCTTAGCTATCATCATACTATGCTTACTATATTACACATTTTGTGTATTAAAATACAGTGTAATAAACTATATGTATTACTATTATACACATTATATATTAACAACTACATCTTAAATGAAGTTAAGCCAGTGCCCTAAGTAGCATAATTAATGAGAGCTGAACTGTAGCAAATTATTATCTATAACTGATGAATTTTGACCATATGTACAATGGGGATAATTGTACATACCTTTTATGGTTACCATGGGGATTATCCATAATAATACATGCAAATAGTCTATGATAGTACCTGTTATAGAACTATTACGACTACCTTATCCTACTCTGGACAATACCCTCATTAGAACTTCAAGACCTGATTAGTGTTCCTGTGTCTACATGAGATGCTTCTCTGATTAAAGACCAACAAAAGACCCCATAGGAGTCCTTACAACCACTTAGCTCTCTGCAATGCACTTAACCTAAGTCATATAACAGGGGATCTCTTAACAGGGGAAACCAAGCATAATGGACAATGGTGTTGTGTAATATTGAAATAGAAACTGCATTGCTCAAGTCAACAGAGATTCTTTCCTTCATTCTGTCTCTCCTCTATCTCTTGGTAGCCATTCTTTGGTTAATTTGGATCAAGAAAGGAGCCAGGACAAAAGTCCAGAGATTTTCCTATATTATAGGTATGCTTCCAGAGTATCAGAGACTCAAAAACTCTGAGGATTAGAGTTTACTATTATCTAGTATGGCCATTTCACAATATTTAAATCTCCTCTGTAATCATTCTGTTGGTAAGTATTTAGGTTCTGCCTAGCATCTTTCTTGTCACAGAATTTATTACTACCTAGGTAGTCAATTCATTTCTTAACATTTTTCTAGCTCAATAGATAGCTTTCTATCCTTATATTCTATCAATTTGTTCCTCTTTTATTATCTTCTGTGTCATTAATGAATCTTCAGACATTTGAATCATAGAATCATGATTTTTCCTTATTTTCACTGTTCTCCATGTCTTCTAAATCCTAGGAGAAACATCTACAGTTCTTCTAATCATTTATTTCTCATGTATAGTAGTTTTGAATTTTCTCATTACAGTGAATGAATTAATTCAGGAAGAGGAAAGAAAACACAGAATTGGAGTCAGATATGACTACATTTTCAGCTATAGCAATAACATTTGTGATTTGGGATAACTTAAATTCCATGCCTCTGTTTCCCATTCTGAAAATAACATTTACTGTTTTATGGATTGATTATTCCAACAACTATCCAACTGGGTTGCTTCTTCATTCAAATCTGGGCAACCATATCTTATGGCTGATTGATTAGCAACTCACACCAACTAAATACCGTAGATTTTCTTTCTGTTTCTGTGCGTGTGTGTGTGTGTGTGTGTGTGTGCTCATCCCTGAACTCTTCACCTCTCCTTATAAAATTTATGTTCAGATATAAAATGTAGGTTTTTTTAAACTTTTCTCAAGTTTCAATTCAATAGATTTGGCCCATTCTTCAAGAGATTCATATATTCTTCAGGTATTTCTGACCAGATAGCCATATAATATTAGCTTATATTTTATTAGGAATTGTGTGATAGTTTAGCTTGATTGCTTGACCAAGGCTATGTCCACTAAGTGCAATCCTTGAGTGTGTACCTATTGAAGTCATAGACTATGCACTATCCCTGGCCAGTCTTCTTGAAATACACAATTGTGCCAGGGTAAAATGTTGTCTCTGAATCTATGATGCATCTTATTAATTATTTTTTGTATATTTCATGTTTATGTGAAAACATGTGTTTAACAGGATACTTGTTTGTCAGCATAAAACTTGCCTTTAAAATGGAAATTTCGAGAAGAGTAGTTTGAGATTTTAAGAGAGGTATAGGAAGACCCTGAACTCACGTCTGCCCATGGACACAACAAATCTACAACTATATATGGAATAATTTTCTCTGGAAACTAGATTAATAGAGACTCCACAACAAAAGATAAAAAGGACAACATCTTGATGGGTAGGAGAGGCAGAGATGGAGTCTCACAGACACACAAACACACATGCACAAAATACAAAAAACCCGATCCCCAGTGTGGGGATTCACAATTAGGAGGAATCACAAAAATACAGATCTTTTCCCTGAGGTCTATAGGTTTGTGCTGTGCATCAGGCACCCCAACCTTTAGACCCTGCACAGGAGAGATGTGCCCTCAAAATGCCGCTTTGAAAACCAGCAACAGCTGGAAAACCATAGAACTGAAAGGTATGGAGAACCTGCTCTTAAAAGGCTCTTGCGTATAATCACTCACTGGGACCCAAGCAAAAACCCATTGGAAAAGCACCTAGATCAATGTGAAAGAGACCCTCATTAATATTAAAGGATCTGCCAGAGAGGCGGGAAACAGTTAAGACTCTCAGGGGACAGAAACACTGAGAGGCACCAGTTTTGCAATCTCACTGTACCTTGCACAGAGAAGGAAATCATCATCAAAATGAAAGGGCAACCTACTGAAAATGAGAAGATATATCTAAGTCATATGTTCAATAGCAGGTTAATATCCAGAATATATAAAGAACTCATACAGTATAACAGCAAAACAACAAGCAACCAGATTAACAAATGGGGAGAAAATCTAAATAGATATTTTTTCCAAAGAAGATGTAGAGATGGCCAACAGGCACATGAAAAGATGTTTATGATCACTAATTATTCTAGAAATGCAAATCAAAACCATAATTAACAATCAATTCATACCTGTTAGAATTGCTGTGATCAAAAAGACAAGATATGAGTGTTGGAGACAATGTGGAAAAAAGAGAGCCCTTATACACTGTTGGTGGGAATGTAAATTGGTACAGCCACCATTAAAAAGAATACTGGTAGAGATTCCTCAAAAAATTAAAAATAGACCTGCTATATGATTCTGCTTTTTCACTTCTGGTATTGATCTGAAGAATATGAAAGCACTAATTTGAAAAAATATACACGTGCCCCTATGTTCATTGCCACATTATTTATAACAAACCAAGATAGCCAAGATATGGAAAGAACCTAACTGTTCATTGATGATGTATAAATAAAATATATGGATATATATATATATATTTATATATTTCATATATTTTACATATATGTGTATATAGAGAGGAGGGGAGTGGGGGAAAGAGGTGGGAGAGAGGTAGGACAATTAAGTTCATGAACTCATCCTAGAAAAAAGAGCTACCTACCTCATTGCTGAATATTACTAGGGTCGCCTTCAAAGCACTCCCCTTGGGAAGCTGTGCACTGATGCCAACATCTTGTCCACCCTTCAAAGCAGTTTTGGAACTCTCTTTCTGGAATGGCCATCAGAGCTGTTGTCATACCCAAAATCTGACAGTTAAGTTTGCAAACTTGCCACCGTGAGCTTACGTTAGCAGCACTGTGCGAACAACTAGGTAAGGTGTCATAACTAAGCAGGGTCCATGCCTAGTGAAATACATGAAGGGAGTCAACTGTATGGTGAAGGAAGGTACCTAGACTTTTGGTAGTGATCACTTTGTAGTATATACAGATGTCACACTTATAATCCTATACACCTGAGATGAATAATGTCATACCTCAATTTTACCTCGATAAAAGAATATAAAGTTCACTGCTGATCTCTCTTTATTGTTTTTGGAACCAGTATTATGACCCATTAAACTCTTTAAGTTTATAAAACAACAGCCACTTGTCACCCCTAGTCCAATACCAACCAGATGGTAATTACCAGACCCAAAGAGTGAGGTATGTTCATGATTTTGCTATGTTTACTCTTCTATATGACATTGTAAATAATGTTTCATTTTTTCCTGTGTTTCATTTAAAAATTTGAAATGGCCATCAGATTTTATGGGTAATTTCTATTAGGTTTCCTGGTATTGTGAGGATAAGCCTAGAGATAGCTTGTCTTGTTTGGCTTTCCTCCATTCTGTCAGGGTAACTATGACTATAAACATTCCTCCTAGTTCAATTATATAAGCTTGTGACAGTGCATTTTTGACATATTATCTCGTCTCACCATCTTCCAAAACTGTATAAGCTGTTTCCCTATGATACACTGCTTATCTGGTCATATTTATAGTTTTCCTTTGCCATCACAACTGTCTTTTAAAAATGTTTTCTGTTATTTTTTTCTTTAAAACCTTATTTTCTTTCTATCAGCCTTAACAGTTTGATTCCAATATCTCAGATATTAGCCATCCTATACACTTTTTAGATCAAATTTATGGCATCCAAAAATGAGTTGAGTATTGAATTATGAATTGACTTTAAAAAAAACTTAAGTCACTGCATGAAGAAGATTGGTTATTAGCTCATAAGTTGTGTGCCCTCCCAACCTCCCCTTCTTGTTTCTGCCCTTGAACATTCCTTTCTCCTAGTTTTTCCTAGCTGTTTCTGTTAGTTGATCTCAACTAATAGCACAAAAACAATTATGTTTTCCAGTGTAACCCCATGTTTAAAGAGAGAAGCACATACTACACAAAGAGCAGGAACATTAGACAACATTAGTTCTCATTATTGCTACAAAACAACTCCAGCCACTTGCCTTTTAAATCTTGTCATATGAGATTCTGGTTGAAACTAGAGACAGTAGCCATTTCTTTAAGGAAGCCTTTGCTTATAATCTATGAATTGATGTACCAGACATGTTTCTCTCATATTTTCTATGACAATATTTACTATGATGAAAGCTAAAATCTATAGAAAACAACCAGAAACCAAATGTATTTCTGTTCGATGGAGTTGGTGCTTTCAGGACCTCTTTGTGGATGGGAAGTCATGATTGGAATGGAATAATCTTTACTTGCATACAAAGTAGGTTGGCTTGCATTTATAAAAAAGCCTTTAATTTTTTCTAAAAAGTGCTTTTAAGATATTTTGTAATTTTTTAAATATTTAGATACAGACTGCTTTTCAATGCTTACTGGTATGGAACTGAACTCTCTCAAATATTAAATATTTGCAAAGTAATTCTTTGCTTCTTATGTATCTGTAGCTCTCTGCTACATGTATTAACTCATTTGGTTAGCATAATAGCTCTGTATGGTTATTATCACCTTTAGTTTTCTAGATTCAATTTGTAGATGAACAAAAGTAAGTCTCAAGAGTGGTCAAGTGACTTGCCTGAGGTTACTCAAGTAATAAGGCAACTGAGCTGCAAGTCAAACCTTGTTCCTCTCAATTTGAAAATAAGCCATGAGGTTTCATAAACCACATCTTTTCCATTAAAAAGCCAGGTATCATCTTGGGGAAAGCATCAGGGACTCAGAGAAATTGTGCTAAATTTTAAATATGTGATAATAGTACTTGGAGGAGCTGTTTAAACTACTTGCATAGACTAAGTTTATCAAATGGGACTAAATTAAATTATTATTTTTCCAATTAACCACTAAATGGTATTTTAAGGAATGACAATTATAAAGCAAATAAAGTTACCTCTCTCCCATTTATTCCAGTTGTATTGCAATTGATTTTTCAAATTCTGCTACATTTTGAAATTCTTCTACATTTTCAAATTCTACTTCCTCAACCTTAGGGGTTAGACAACTAAAGTTAGACTCTATTGTTTTATTTTATTTGCATAATATTGTTTGGATTTTCCAAGTTTCTCATTCCTTGGCTATTTGATAAAAGAAATATATGATAGAATTGTTCAGGGTTCAGATGGTAAAACTATTTCAGTCAAAAATTAGTGCTATCAGGATTTCAGTTTCAGGTTAAACATGTAAAGAGCTAGCCATCACTTTCATTCTCAAAACAAGAAAAACCTGGACAAACTGAAAATTAAAGATTTTTCTTGCACTTACCAGATAACTGATATTACAAGGTAAACTGCATCTCCTAAAATCTGGAGAGAAAAATATATTCCAATTGACATAGCTGAGATCGACTTATTTTGAGCAAAAACTGTTAGACAATATAAACTGTTAGAAACAGTTAAGTGGTAATTTTGGTGAAGTCCTGAAGGTTGAGTACAGACTGGCATGAGACTAATAAACTCCAAGAACCCTCAGTAATAAGAGAATTCCCACATTTTCACATGCTTTCACTTCAGTAAACTCACCAGGTTTTCACCATGAGGATCTGAGAGTGATTTTCTCCTGATCTTGCAGAACAAAGGAATGCTGCCATGAAACCCACTCATGAAATTTTCTCTCCAACTAAGATCTGTTTCCAGAAGAAGGAATTCTCCAGAGCACAGTTATGAAACTGGACCCTATCTGGATTTCTCTGCACAGGGAAAATGGTTTTAAGAAGATGGATTATCAATACCGAAATCAGAAGAGAGAGTGGAAGAGCAGAGAACAAAATCAAACACACAAAACCCCAACAGTAACAACTATGACCTTGTAAGAAAGAGTGAAATACTCCTGACAGATGTAATCCTGAGGTGCTGGCTAAAAGATTGAGACTTAATCAAAAGATTAGAGAATTTTCTTCTGATCCATATACTGTACCATGACACCAACGAGCCTCCAGTATATTAGTGCTGATGAATTGCAACTGCAAGTCACAGATCTTTCTGTGTAGCCATTCAAAGGAAGGCCCAAAGCCGAAATGGAACACAAAAACGAGAGAGATGTGAAGCCCTTGATAGTTATAAATACAAAAATATTAAACACAGACAAACTCCTAGCCCAATTAACACAGAAGCTTCAGAATCTATTACCCATACAGTACATCCAACTTAAAACATCAGAAGTCATGGCAAACAGCAAGAAAAAACACAGCCTGAAGAGCAAAGCAAATATAACAGTGAGAGCCAGACTCAGATATAGAACAGATGTTGGAATTATCACATAGGGAATTTAAAGTAATTATGTTTAATATATTAAGGGTTCTAATGGGAAAAGAATACATCATACAAAACCAGATAACTACTGTCAGTAAAGATGTGGAAACAATAAGGAAGTGTAAAAAATGCTAGAGATAATAATTTAAAAATATAACAGTGACAGAATTGAAGAATGCATTTCACAGGCTCATCGGTAGATTCAATGTGTCCAAGAAAAGAATCAGTGATTTTGAAGATCAGTCAATAGACTTTTCTAAAACTAACACTCAAAGAGGAATACAGTGAAATAACAAAAGACGTAACAACAATCAGAACATTCAAGAACCATGAGACAACATCAAAAGGTGTAACATACATTATTGGAATACCTAAAGAGAAGAAAGAAAGAACAGGGCAGAAGATCCAGGAAACTCAAAAAAAGACCAAACAATTTAATTCCCTTTCCACCTTGCCTCAAACAAGCAAACATCTAGGCCAGCTTGTCCAGTCTGCGACCTGTGGGCCACATGCAGTCCAGGACAGCTTTCAATGCAGCCCAATACAAATTCATAAGCTTTCTTAAAACATTACAAAGTAATGCAGGGACCTTTTTTTTAAGCTCATCAGCTATCATTAATGTTAGTGTATTTTATGTGTGGCTCGAGACAGTTCTTCCAGTGTGACCCAGGGAAGTCAAAAGGTTGGACACCTGTGACCTAGGCAAATAACATTAAAACTGAAGAAAATAGAGATTTTTAAAAAAAGGAAAGTAACCACAGTGGGAGGTGGAGGGGGTATCACCTACAGAGAAACAATGGTAAGAATTACTCTTAGTGAAACCAAGTAAGCAAAAGGGATTGGAATAAAATATTTAATTTGTTGAAAAGAAAAACTACCAAACTGAGATTCTATGTTCGGTGAAATTATCCTTCAAAAGGGAAGAGAAATACTTTGTCAGAAAAACAAAATCTGATGGAATTTATTGCCAGCTGATCTGCCCTATAAGAAATGTTAAAAGTTCTTCAAGAATGAAAATTAATGTGCCAGAAAATAATATAATGTATGCCAAATACATTTTAATTTAGAAAAAAAGTAAAAAAAAAAAGAATCAAAATTATATAGACTAGAAACTTAGATATACATAAAAAAGGAAGACATTAGAGAATAAAAATATAAAGGTAAAACAATTATTTTATTTTTATTATCCTTAGTTGATGTAAAAGAGCTGTTTGCTTAAAGTAGTATGTATTGGAATGTTATAGAATAATGACAATATCACAAGGGACAGGAGGGAGGAATGGGAATATTCTATTATAAAGTGCCTACACCACACATGAAGCAGTACAGCATTGTTTGAAGATAGTTTTAGATTATTTAAAAAGATATATGTAAATGATAAAGCAACCACAAAGAGTTATGCACAAAAGTAAAACTGAGATGCCATGACTGAAGAGCAAATGAAAATATTAAATGGTCAATTAAAACTAGAGGAGTTAAAAAAGGACAGTGGGGGTAGGGCAAAGAACAAATTCAATAAACAAAAAAAGTTATAAAGATTGTAGATTTTACAAATGTACCAATAATTACTTTAAATATTAATGGTCTAAATATGCCAATTAAAATACATCAATGGAATAAGAACACACTTGCCAAAATACATACTCTCTGTGGAAAAATCTTTTCTTAATTTTCTTTTTTCAGTTACAGTTGATATTCAATATTATTTTATGTAAGTTTCAGACATACGGCGTAATGGTTAGATATTTATATAATTGATGCACTGATCCCCCGATTAGTACCCACCTGGCACTATTCATAGTTGTTGCAACATGATCAACTGTATTCTCTGTGCTGTGCTTAATTACATCCCCATGACTGTTTTGTAACGACCCATTTGTATTTCTTAATCCCTTCATGTTTTTCACCCAGCTCTCCAAACCTGCTCCGCTCTGGCAACCATCAGATTGTTCTCTGTATCTATGAGTCTGCTTCTATGTTGTTTATTTATTTATTTATTTAGGCTTGCTTCTGCTATTTGGGGTCTTTTATGATTCCATATAAATTTTATGGTTTTTGTTCTTTTAAAAATGTCATTGGGATTTTGATGGGGATTGCATTAAATCTGTGTATTGCTTTGGGTAATATGGCCATTTTAATTATGTCAGTTCTTCCAATCCATGAACATAAAATATCTTTCTATTTCTTTGTGTCTTTAGTGTTTAGGTCCTTCACGTTCTTTGTTAAGTTTATTCCTGGGTATTTTATTCTTTTTGTTGCAATTGCCAAAGGATTTTTTTATATTTCTTTTTCTGAAATTTTATCATATAAGAAGGCAATGAATTTTTGTATATGGATTTTGTATCCTGCATCTGTACTGTGTTTATTGTTTCTAATAGTTTATTGACAGAGTCTTTAAGGTTTTCCTTATAAGAATCATGTCATCTGCAAAAAAGTGACAATTTGGATGCCTTTTATTTATTTCTTTTGCCTGATTGCACCAGCTAGTGATATTATTTTACGGTTCTTGCATTTCTGTGGTGTCAGTTGTTACTTCCCCTTTTTCATTTCTTATTCTATTTATTTGGGCCCTCTGTTTTTCTTGTGAGTCTGGATAAAAGCTTATTAATTTCACTTTTCTTTTCAAAGAATTTACTCTTGTTTTCTTGGATCTTTTGTATCCTCGGCTACAGAGTTCTTTATCACCTCTCGATGGTAAACGACAGCCTTTCTGGGTAGCATAGTCTTGATTATAGGGCCTTGCTTTTCATCACTTTGTATATTTTGTGCCAATTTTTTCTTTCCTGCAAAGTTGCTTTTTAGAAATCAGCTGATAGCCTTGTGGAAGTTCTCTTGTAAGTGACTAGTTTACTTTCTTGTACTGCTTTTAGAATACTCCCTTTGTCTTTAACTTTTGCCATTTTAATTATAATGTGTTTTGGTGTGGGCCTGTTTGGGTTCATCTTGGTTAGCACTCTGCACTTTCTGGCCTCAGATGTCTAGGTCCTTTGACAGGTTAGTACAGTTTTCAGTCATTATTTCTTGAAATAGATTCTTAATCACTTGCTTTCTTTCTTTTTCTGATACCCCTATGATGTGCACGTTGTTACACTTGATGTTGCTCCAGAGATCTCTTAAACTATCCTCGTTTTTTAAATTCTCTTTTCTTTTCACTCTTCCAATTGGGTGTTTTCTGCCACTTTGTCTCCTAAATTATTGACTTGACCCTCTACTTCATCTACTTTGCCGATAATTCCTTTTAGTGCATTCTTTATTTCAGTTACTATATTCTTCACATATGACTTTTTTATGGTTTCTATATACTTTTTATGCCTATTATTTTATTTATTGAAGTTCTAAGTTCCTTGAGCATTCTTATAAACATTGTTTTAAACTCTGTATCTGGTGAACTGCTTGTCTGCATTTTGTTTGAGTCTTTTTCTGTAGTTTCTCCTGTTTTTTTTATTTGGGACATATTTTCTGGTTTCTTCTCTATTTTGGCTGCTTCTCTGTGTTTGTGTCTATCTATTAGGTAGATCTGGTATACTTCACAGTCTCTCCAGGTGGTATCATGTAGTAGGTACCTTGTCGGACCTAGTGGCACAGTCTCCCTGGTCACCTGAGCCAGGTGTTCCAGGAGTGCCCCTTGTGTGGGTTGTGTGTGCCTTTTATAGTTGAGCCTTGGTTGTTGTTGGCATTTCAGTGAGTGGGATTAGCCCTGAGGCCAACTGCGGCATTTGGCTGTGTCCACAGCTTAAGGGCTGCTGCGGGTGTGAGGGGTTGGGGGAGATAGTGGGCTTGCCCCACAAAGCAGGATTTGCCCCTATGGGCTCTGATGCCTTCTGAGTCAGCCCTTTGGGCATTCTGCTTGTGGTGCTAATTGGGCAGTGCTCTTCCGTGGTCTGAAGCTTACCTCCATGGATATTGGTTCTGAGGCTTCTTGAGAGGGGCTCCAGTGCAGACCTGTGACTTGCCAGGATTCTCCTAGTAGGTGCTACAAAGAGATCCAGGGTTGTTCGATGCCTGTGCTGGCCCTGGAGGTGCACGGAAGAGGCCATGCCACAAACCGAGGGTGCCACAGGTACTGGGCCTGGGGTAGCTTCACAAAAAGGCCAGAACACCCTGAAGCATACCGCTGATAATGTCTCGTGTGGTACATGCATTGTGTAGGGTCTCAGGGAGCCACCAGGATGGGACTATTGTTCTCCAGGTCAATATATATTCTTGTTTGGTGCCAGTGCTGAGCCAGGAGTTAGTCAGCAGAAATGTCAGAACACACTGAGGCCAGCCCCTACTCACCTGGGGCCTGCAGACCCAGAGTTATCCAGAAAAGAGTGCAGTGCAGTGCGGGCACAGCTGGCTATTCCTTGAAAAAGTACCTCATGCATTGAGTGATTTCTGATAGGGAGTCACCAGGGTGGTGGGAGCGGAATGTACCAGGTCAGTGCAGATTCAGATTTGGCTGTGTGTGTGTGTGTGTGTGTGTGTGTGTGTGTGTGTGTGTAGAGTTCAAAAGAGGGAAGATGGTGCCCACCTGCTGGCTGTGTAGGAGGAGTGTTCTATACAGGGGAATGTAGGCTGATCAGAGGTACCATTTTAAATGGGACAGAAAATAATGGTGATGCTTTGTTTCAAATGGTACATGTGGTCAGCCTACTGACAACTTCAATTAGCCCAGTGAGGCTTGGCTGACCATACGTACCCTTTGAAACAGGGTAATACCATTGTTTTTTGTCCCATTTCAAATGGGACAACTGGTCAGCCTGGGAAAACTGTCCCTTCACTTCTTGTGCTAAGGCCCCACAAATCAGTCTCTCCCTGTATGTCTCTGATGCCTGTCAAGTCACTGTTCCTCTGCCAGAGCCCAGGGTGAGTGCCTGTGAGACAGTGACTTTGTGGCCAGGCAGTTTAAGGAGATGTGTGGGTTTCCTGCAACCTTCCGTCCCACCTGCATGGTTGGCATCCCCTCTGTCTTTGTGCAGCTAGATGTTGTAGGGGCTCCTCTTCCTGGTACTGGTGCTTGGAGTTGGGGAGCCCAGTGTGAGTCCCTCACTCCTTCAAGGGCTACCTCCATGGCTGAGATATTCCTCCTAATTCTCAACCACCACAGGCAAGTGTGGGGGCTGCCTGTTTTGGGTCTCCACTTCTCTTACCAGTCTCCAAGTGGCTTCTTTTTTATATCCTTAGTTACAAAATTTCTGTTCAACTGGACTTCAGATGGTTCTCCAGGTTGATTGTTCTATAATTTAGTTGTAATTTTAATGTGGTTTTAAGTGAAAGCAAGTGAAGCATTTATCTACTTCACCATCTTGGATTCTTCTCTCAGAAAAGTCACTTGTAATGTAGAGATTCACATAGGTTAAAGATAAAGGGATGAAGAAAGATATATTATGCTAACACCCATCTTAAGAAAGGTGGAATATCTATATTAATTTTAGACAAAGCTGACTTCTGAACAAGGAATTTTATCAAGGATAGCCAGGAGCATTATATAACAATAAATGAATCAATTTTTTAAGATATAACAATTCTTAATGTTATGCACCTGAATTCACTTTCTGTTGCTGGTATACATGTTACTACAAACTGAGTGACTGAAAAGTTTCTCCTGTAACTGTCTGATACAAAGATGTCAGCAGAGCGAGGTCCCTCTGAAGCTTCTTGGGGATAATTTTCCTAGCCTCACCCAGTTTCTGTTGGTTCTAGGTCTGCCTTGGCTTGTGGGGATAAAACTGCACTTTCTTCACATGCCATTTTCTTCTCCATGTACTACTTCTTCTCGTGTCTCTTACAAGGACATTTGTCCTTGGATTTAGGATTCAACTGGGTAATTCAGGATGAGCTCATCTTGAATTCTATAACCTAATTACATCTGGAAGACCCTTTTTCCAAACCAAGTCACATGCACAGGTCCATAATATGGACATAACTTCTGGAGGCCGCCATTGAACTTACTACAGCATCTAACAACAGAACATTAAAATACATGAGGCAAAACCTATAGGACTGAAAATAAAAAATTAGATATTACTATAGTTGTAAAGTTCAGCCTCTCCTTATCAATAATTGATAGTCAAGTAGGCAGAAAAGCAGAAGGGCTATAAAGGGCTAAGAAGGACTTAATAGCATTGTAAATCAGCTTAAATAATCCTAGTCTAGAGGGGTCTAAGGAGACATAACTAACTGTGGTATTTTTATAGGACCTTAGAACACAAAAAGGATGCTAGTAAAAACTAAGAAAATATGAGTAAACTATGTACTTTAGTTAATAGTAAGAAAAGTAGTTCGTTGCTTTTCAAATGTGCCATATTATTATAAGATGTTAGCAATAGTGTAAACTTGGCTCAAGCTATGCAAGAACTCTCTGTACTACCCTTAAAATTCTTCTGTAAATCTGAAACTATTCTAAATATTTAATTAAAATATTCAGATTGCCTCAAAATAATCAACATAAATTCTCATTTAAAAATGGGAACCTATTAGCCTTTGTTACAACCTATGTAATGGTTGAAAAATAGCAACATATTTGTAACATACAAAGCACATACCCTCCAGTTAACCATAGCCCCTACCATCTCTCATTACATTAAATATAGTCTCTTTTACACATCTGTGGTACATATGTAGCTTCTTTGGGTAAGTGAGTTTACCATTGCTGGTAGAAGGCATATAACACCCTAGAGGTAATTTTGTAATGGTCATTAAAATCTTGTCATAGAATATATTTTATTTGAAACTTTAAGAATAAAAAAGGAGAATTGAACCAGAGTCTCTGTTTTAAATCAGCCCATCAAGGCATTTCTACCAGATAATATGGCATATTGATATCTACAAAAGACTTTGCAGACCCTAGCATTAGCTGACTGGCTTTCAATTCTGATAGTTAGTTACTCTGTAGCATGAGTTAGGGAATGGAGAATTGCAGGAACGAAGAACAGAACCTGTGGGAGAAACAGGTGAAGAAAATGGAAGTGCAGAGTAATTTTTATAAGGACAGAGTTAAGTTCTGCTAGCACAGATTTATGAACTATTTGCATTGTAATTGTTATCACTTCTTGTATCACCTATAAAATATTGAGAACAATGACAATAATAAAAGTTTCATAAAACACTTAACTGGTTTAACTTTGGGGACAGACCGAACTAGAATATTGTAGAGGTGTCACTATAGATTCCGGCTTCACCCAAGAAAGTGGCAGTTTTCCTTACATGTTGCCATGGGTACGGATGTCAGATTACATAACTGTTCTATTGTGAAATGGATTTTTCTCTATATTTACACACTAGTACAATTCTCCTTTTAATGAAAATAATAGACCTTCTGGAAGCCACTCACTTACCTTGAACATCTCTTTATATCTTATTAGATTTTTCATTAACTATTAGAGACTATTTATAAATGAATAATAAAATTTAATGTCTACTAATAAGGATGCAAAAGTAACTTTAATTTTTTAACTCAGTCCACATATATTTTCCTCATAAAATAAATCTTAAAATTATTACCTATCTGAATATTTGCTCCCCCAACAATTCTTTTTATAAGCCATGCATACCTTTGATCTTCTCTGTTGTTGGAAATGAATGTATTTATTTTTTTTAAGTAACTTATGTAGCAATGGAAGTAAAAAAGACATCATAGATCAAACTTTATTCAAAGTCTTCTCCACAGGTACCTTGCTCCCTCCAAGTCCTCCAAAGTGTTGAAAGGGAAAATTCAATAGAGATCCTGTTTAGCTGTAAGGCTGTCCAAACCAATAAATCCTAACCCTGCTATTTCTTCTTTTTCTTTTCTGGAATTTCACTAGTCCTGTCTATCTTAAAATGGACTGATTTATCTGAGACCTAGGGGAAACAGAAAAGAAAAGAAATATTTGCTGATAAACACGAAGCAGTGCTTCTCTAGGTACAACAATTATGTAAACAACCAATTATAATTATAGTGTAATGGAATAAGTTTTCTAACATCAGTCTGTGGGAGCCCAGAGAAGAAAATGTTTAATTACATAGGCGAATGGAATAGATACTAAGAAAACCATTATAGAAAAAAACTGTTGGGGTTGATTTAGAATAATAAATAAGAATAGCATATTAGAAGTGAGGAGGATGATATTCCAGGCTCAAGAAAAACTTGAGCAAAATACAAACCTGAAAACATACATATCTGGCTGTGTTTGGGGAACCAAAGTCTGTTCAATATAGTTGGAATGTGGTTCATGTGGATCAATATAATAGGAGGTCTAACTGCTGGAAAATTCTGAGGGCAGTGCTATTGCCTACTCCAGAGGTAAGGCTAATAATAATAATAATAATAATAATAATAATAATAATAATAAAAAATACCTAATTTACTCTAAGTCAAGGCACACACAATAAAAAGTTTAAAGTAACACACCATTCTTACACTGAAGATCTCACAATCTAATGGGTGATATAAAGGAATGACACAGTTTCAATGCAGTAGGATGTTTTATGATTGACTTAGCCACTTCATCTTAGTCTAGAGCCTTGAAAGAACAACTACAAGCCTGTTTTCTGAACCTGAACATTGGAATTATAAACTAGTCATGGTAGGAGACATAGAATGAAAGGAGTTGGTGAGTGTGAAATACGACCAGATGTGTCCTGCCCCCTCACTCACTGCCATGCCTCGTCTCTGACTGTTGAAATCATGAGGGTGTTTTTGACCTCCACTTGCTCTGAATAAATCAGATATAGAGACCCAAATCACTAGCTTCACAAGTCACTTTTGGCAAGTCTGAAAAGGTGTAGAATGTCTATAGGAAGGTCAAGACCACTGCCCACTCTGCTTCTCCATATACTGCATGCCTCTGCCTTGGGACCAGCAGAGCAAGTTCACCCCTTTAGCCTAGGTTATAGCAGTTACCACGGCGAAGCCTTGGCATACAGGTCATACCTCATCCAGGTCTCTCAACTGTCTTCTAGAAAGTACACTTAACTCCTTTTCTTCCTTTTTTTTCCTCTGTGACTTTTTATCATCAGAGGATAGTCTAACTCTAATATTTTATTTCTTGACTGTCTCACTCCCTCAACCATAATGTGTTCAATTACGTAAGCAATTAGATTTTTTTTTTCATTTTTCTTGCTTTTGTAGCCCGCAAATAATCATATTACATGTCAGGGCACTCAGAAAATCAACAAATATATTTTGAAAGGAAGAGGTGACTGAAGACAAAAAAGGAATATTTAGGAATAATTAAAAATAGCTTATGTTTCTGAAGAATGAAGAAATACAAAACATAAGAAAACTCGCTGGTTTAGGACAAAATCAGATGTGTACTATAGTTTCAAACATCCTGATTTGTAGGAGGTGTTGTCATCCCTCTGAGTTTTAAAGAGTGGGAAACATGGCTCTGGAAACCTAAGGAAATAGCAGACGTATAATAATAGCCCCAGGAGACAAGATCTTCACTCACTTTTAAACAGAAGAACACTTTTTAAATAGAAGAGGCGGAGGTGGGGAGAGAGAGAGAGAGAAAGAGAGAGAGAGAGAGAGAGAAGCAAACATGGCCTTTAGTCTTGGACATCTTTTCCCTTCCTAACAGAAATGCAAGCAGAATTCTCAATGATTGCCTTACTAACTCCTGTATATACACAGAATTGCCTGCGTTCGGTGTTTTAAACCTTTTTTAAATGTGAGATCAATGAACCCTCTTTAGCAAGGCATTTATAACATTGGGCTAGGTGTCTGCTAATAGTTTTAAGGAGTGTGAAATGTCCTTTCCCTCTGTAACAAAACCCGCCTACTCTCAGTAGACATTTGCAGTCTGCAGTCTGGAAAGAGAAAGCCACTAATAACGTCTGGGCTTTGTCAACACGCCTGAAAGCAACATGTTCAAAGGTAATTGTGATAATGCAAAGGGACAGGGGCCATTCCTCTGTCTTCCCTCTGTCGGCACTGTGGGAAGGACACCAGGCTTTCCCTTAATTTATGTGAACTGTATCAACTGCATAAAATTTAAAGTGAAATAAGAAAGGACAGAGTTATAAAAATTTCAAATTCAATAGTTTTAACTCAAGATAATTTCCAACCAATTTTATCCAAATGAATGTTAATGAGCCAAGTTTGCTGATTATTAGATAGCTAAATAAAACATAAAACACACACATACACACACACAAAACATTTTCAAGAAGCACTGAAGTGTTTTACAAAGGAATTATGAGTATGCATTTATATTTTCTTAATAAAAATATTGAAAGAATCAAGTGGAAGACATGGAAATACTGCAGCATTGGTGGTTGGGAGCATGTGCTTTACAGAGAGAGAACAATGGTTAAGAGAACCACATCTCAACTATTTAACTGTAAGTAAGATATAGAGTCTCTTTTGCTGTAGATTCGTATGTGACATGGAAATTATCACACTCATGGAGTTCTCTTGAGGATTAAATGAGATAATATAGGTAGAGCGTCACATTTTTTGAAATTGGGAGAAACTCAATATATGTTAGTTATTAATAGAGACAGGTAGAAAATGTAGAGTTCTGAGAAATAAGTTTCCTAATTTGATATTATTCTAAGTAAAAGCTAAGATTTCCTAAGCCAAGTGAATGACTTTTTTCAACCTTAGGTTAGGAAAGAAACATATAACAAGAGGCAAGTTCTTATCTTTCTTATTTATCTATAACATTGTTATGAACAAAGTTCTTGGGAGCTGCAAGTGAGATCTCAGCAGCTTGCAATTGTCAGGAATATAGAAAAAAACACTAGATTAATTTATTTCAGGTCATAAAACCATTTCTGGGGTGTCAGGCAGGAAAATGAGGCATAATTATTTTAGATTTTCTATGAATTCCTGGTAGAAATGAAGGAGAATCCTGTGGATCTATGCAAGTCTTTGCTGGAAGATTTGGAGACAGTTCTTCCTAAAGTGAACTTGTGAGTTAGTCCTACAAGAAACTTAGAACAAAACATATTATGGATTTATGAGAAAGAACAAAGGATGGTACTGGTACTCTTTGAATCTAAGTGTTCCCATGGCACCTGAGAATGCTTTCATTGACTGCAGACAATAGGATGGACTGGACCACGGGCCAGGAACTAGAGTGCAGTAACAAGATTGATGGAGGCAGTGAACCATATAGGTTATTGGCTATGAAATCAGGTCATCTGGGTTCTAATCTACCCATCACTTGCTAACTGGGGCACTAGGCTCAAGTTACTTCATCTTTCATCCTGACGTTCCTCATTTGGGTAATGAGGATAATAATGCTCCTATTTCATAGGATCCCAGAGAAAATTACATGAGCTACTTTATCTAAAGTAAAGCATATTACCTAGCACAAAATAGCATATCATTGAACATTAGTGGCCATTATTATGCAAATAAATTACATTTAATAGTTTTATTTATGAAAGATAAAGAAAACACAGAACTGAGCATTAAACACATAGGAGGGCTGTCTGGAAAGTATCCAGCCATATAACCATTCTCTGCTTTCTTCTGGACAGCTCTCATATCTCAAATTTCCAATTAAGAAGAAGTCGCTTTAACACTTAACTTTTTTGACATTCTCTTCTGACTCAAATAATGTTTTTAATGGATGAAATTTCAGAGAGAAGCGGTAATGTAGGGAGAGTATATGAAGTAGTGAAACCATTTCAGTGTCTTTCAAATTTTTTGCTGTGAGGAGGGGAAGAAATACAACATTCGATAAAATCAACTCATTTATCCCGTGAGTTCTGACAGCCTCTGTGAATGTTTGGAGGAGCAATAGTACTGGAGCCAAGACGGAAGCTGGGAAGTCATCAGAGTCCACCAGATGACAGCGTTTTACTGAGTCTTTGATTAATTTAATGGAGCATTTCCGGACACCGGCCTCAAATTTTATAAATATGAATACACTTTAATGCCCTGAATTCTTTAAAGACACTTTCTGCAATTCTGCACCTGGTTTTAAAATAGTGTTAACAGCATCGTTATTTATGGACCAAATTCCCATGGGAAATAAGCACATGTTTTGATATTGCTAAGCTCCTTACAACTCCTAGTGATTCATTTCCTTCTCTTTAAATTCATTTGTAAAGCTTGAAATCTCTTTCATTCTCTTTCTCTCTCCTATCTCTCACTCATTTATTGATTTATTTATTTATTATTTTTGTAGCAGAGGAAAATATATCTCGGTAGTCTCCCATACTATTAGGCCTTGTGTGGTTTGTGGTATTGTCTCCCATTAACATTCTCTTTATTGAAGCAAATAATAATAGAAAATATTCCAATTTTTTTCTGTTTACTCTTTCTGAATCAAGATAAATATCAAATATAAAAGTAAGAAACAATCATCCAAAAGCATCTGGGCTACTTTTCAACATGTGTCAATGATGTGCGAATAACTTAGTTTTTATTACTGTCTGACAAAGCTAGTGTGATATTAAAAAGCCCTGGTTAGGGTAAACTTCTTACTTAGCCTATTTTGTTTCAGTAAATTGAAGATGCAGTGTAATACGGGGCTGCAGTCAGTATCAGTCTGTGACAAGTACTCATCTTAGAAAGTTAAAATATCTACATAGCAATTTTATAAATATTAGAATGTATATAATGCTCTAGGATATCTTGTACACATTTTTGTACTCTTTACTAATCTCTTTATTTATTTATTTATTTATTTATTTATTTATTTATTTATTTATTTTTTGTTGGACATTTTCACTAGCTCCAGTTGTTTACTTTTTGAAATGGTAATTTGCATAGCTCTTACACATAACTTCTTTTTTTAAAATAAATTTCACCACTTTGAAAGGGCATATGAAAGAAATGCTGATCATCTGTACCTCCATTTTATAGGTTGAGAAACTTGGGGAAATTGCCATTTGGCAAAAGTCAAGTAGATAATTAATAACAAAGCTAACTTCCTGTTTTCTGCTGTTTTTGTATCCAGCCCTAACTGCGGTGTTTAGCAAAAGCATCAACATGTGAAATGCAGCAGAGATCATTTTGGGTGACACATGGCAGAAAGAATCACTCTGTGGGACACTGGTCATGTCTAAAGGCTAGAAACTTCCCAGATGCCTTGCATTACTCTCCCAGGTGAGTTCTTTGGTTTGGAATGCTAATTTTCACCTACTTGCCTGGCTGATTTCTGTACAGTGCTATCCCCTTCCCTGGGATATCTGCCTGTCATGACCCTTCTTAGGAACAACTTCCCTTTTTTTCTTTTTTTTTTTCTTTTCTTTTCTTTTTTTTTAGGGTAGCGCTCTTTTCTCTGATTCCATATGTGTTTACCATATGCATAGATTCAGCAGTTATTTAGACTGGAAATTAGAAGGGAATCACATTTTAGTGATCTCCTTTGTTCAAATCCCACTTCTGCCCGGAGAACCTTCTCAGAGACACTACCTCTCCGGGCTGGAATGGCTTTGACTAGAGACAACTGTATAAGCATTTATTAACATGTTACTGTGGTTGTTTATACATGTGCATACATCTTCTGATGTACTGCTATCACACTGAAGGTTCAGATTTACATATTGTATGTCTTTGTAATTGCAGTGATCAGAATATCCCCTGGATTTGTTTAATGAATGAAGAAAGGAAGGAATGACTAGCTAGATGAATGAATGGTCTTAAGTGCTTGACCAAGTAAATGCTTAATAATTGTTAAGGCTATGTGGTAAGGATAACTTTTCACATATTAGTATCAACCACAATAACCTTGTTCTTGGAACACCTCTATAGAGCCATTAGGGACTATAATATATGATCTTCATAATATTAGGTTGATTTGTAATGAATATTGATAAGTAAATCATATTATATGTAATTAAATATATTTAATATATACATATACCTCAAAATTATTTTCCAGTGGTCACTATTTCTCTAATTTCTACTGGCTCCAGGGAGTCTGGAATTGATTTAATTCTTCGTTCTGGGAAAGAAAAAGAAAATATATTTAGAAGAGGAATGATTAAAAATAAACCAATGTCATTCTACCTGGAGTTCATTTGTAAGAAGCCATGTAGTCATGCTTAGATCAGTACTATCAGGAAGCTTTGGCAAAACTAAGGGTAGTATGATAACTTCCCTTAGTGACTGGTTATTCAAAGAAATAAGATGGTACTTATTTTAAAGGGTTTTTTTTTTTAACAGAAGGTTTTACTTCCCAGAATCTTGAAAGTAAAATGTTGATTTATGTTGGAGAACCTGAGGCCTTAGACATGACTCAGGGAAGGTATGAGATAATGTCACAGAATTATGTCATATATGAGAGAATGGCACAGAATGTTGAGATGTAGTATAGGTAGTTTTACTAAACTTCAGAGAAGTTATTTGTAAGTGTTGAAGTAACATTTAAACATGAGCATATGTTTGTTAATAAAGCTCATGATTAATTCAGTAATATTTATGTAGTGCATGTTACATGTCAAACACTGTGATGAGCACCGAGAAGACCTAGTGAAGATGAAACTTTGTCCAGTGTGATGAAGTTTGAAAACAGGTACCTAAAAAGTACTGTAAAACATGGGAAAATAGTAAAGTCATGTATGAAGTGGGATGAATATGCAAAGGAATGCCACACTGTTTGGAGTAGAGACACTTGTCCTGAGTTTTAAAAAAGAAAAGAAATAGGCATGTCCACAATGTAGATAGGGGATTCTAGAACAAAGAACTATACGTGCTAAGATAAAATCGAAGCACGATAATTTGCAGAGGTGTCCAAACTTTTGGCTTCCCTGGGCCACATTGAAATAACTGTCTTGGGCCACACTATATACACACTAACACTAATGACAGCTGATGAGGTAAAAAAGAAAAAGGATGCAAAAAAATCTGATAATGTTCTAAGAATTTGTGTTGGGCCGCATTCCAAGCCATCCAGCGCCACAGGAGGGACATGCCTGATTTACAGGATGAAAAGCAATGAGATACAGCTGCCGAATCAGGCTCCTGGAACAACATACCAATTTTGCATATAGGATGTTCTAATTAACTAAGCTAAACTCTTTATAGCAATTAACTTTACATACATAAATGTGAGGCCAAAACCACAGAGATACTTACATATGTGCAAATGAGGAAAACAAACTTTATCTTGGTACATGGAAATATTATTTCTTCCTTCTGATATGCGTGGACCACGTGATAGGACAACTGAGGACACAAACTGTGGAGGCAGAAAGACCTATTTTCCATCTTCACTTTGTTACTGATTGCCGGTGTGACTTTGGGAATATTGCATTACCTGCTTACTGTCCGTTTCCTCAGTGAAAAGTTGTAAATAATAAACTCATCCGGTAGCATTGAGCCAGGAATCTAGTAGGTCTTCAGAGAATGACAGCTGTTTTCATTTTTATCATAATATTATAGTAGTCTCTCTCTTCCAGCTCCAGCTAATTTTGTCAACTACATTCTTCTAAGCAAATTTACCAAGTGTAGTATTGGAGGCAAAATTGCCTTTGGGTGAAAACCACTGGGTAAATATGGGAATTCCATTTTACTTCTCAGCAATACATTTAGGCAAAATAAACCATATCTAAGTCACAATCAAGTTGCTACAAGATGCAAAATCAAGAGGAAAAATCAAGAGGTAAAGAGGAAAGTAGTTCTGAGTCCAACACAATCCCGTTCAGGTTATTCTGGGAATTGTATCAAGTTGCTTAATGTCACAGACCCTCTGAATTTTCAAGTGTAAGTGGAAATAATTGTATCTATGTCAGAGAATTGCTGTGAGGATTAGATAAAATTGATATAAACTCCTTAACAGATTACCCAAAATACTGTGTTTTGTTAAATATTAAATACTTCATCAGTACATTTTAAATATTAAATTGAATGATGAAAATATAGCCAAAGTATGGGATTTCTAGTAGGAAATACATTTTTAAAACTTTATGGGAAATTTTAGATATTGTATCAAAATATGTATCTATTGAGATCTAACAAATACCCATATATTCTTTATTGTATTAAAATTTTAATAGTTTATTAGATTTTATAATTAGTAATGAATCTCTAACACATTCAGATAATTAAACATAGTGTTAATAGAAACGTATCAGGGTAGAAGTGTTTAAAGATTCACTTTTTAAATATGTGAGCTTCAAGGAATTGGGAGTAGAAATTTTTCATAGTGTCATCAACTGAGACCATTACCATAAGCTGTCAGCTTTATAAAGTTTTTCAACTCCACTCAGCATCGGTGATGGTGTCTTTCATAGGTGCACTCTTCAAATCCAAGTGGTAGAGGAAGACTTAGTATCTTCTAGTTATATCTTATACCTCTGCCTAAAAATGATTATTTATGCTTTGTATCGCTGAGTAGAAACACAAAATCCATTGAAGGTCATGACTCCAACTGAGAAACAAAAATTAGCCACGGAACATACCCTCAGGGAAATAACAAATGAACATGTGATAGGCGGACTATTTGGCAGATTCTGCCCTTCTAGGCTGCTCATATGCATAAGAGAAACTTTAGTAATATAGAACTGTTTGTAGGTTTTTAAAGTCTTCTATTTTTCAAGTTAAAATAAAACAGTAACCTGTTTTGTTAATATATTCATTCTTTCAACTTTAAAGGGAGGAGCTTTAAGGAAAGGAAAGTGTTGAAAGGATAAAGAATTGGGACAACATAAGGTAAAACTGACAGGAAGAAGAGGCAACACTCAGAGCCAGAAAGTGAGAGAAAAACAAAAGGCCTATAGAAAAGCAATCAGTAAGGTGTTTTCAAACGATCTACACTTTCATTTATAGCCGTGTATAAATACTGCTGCTTCTGACTCATAAGATTGTGCTGTCTTTTCACAACTGTATTTACAACTGAAACATCTACGTCTTGCACTGTCTCAGCTACTAGATAAAGTTAAGCAGCAGTTTATTCTGGCAGAAATAGTGAATAAAGCTATGTTTGGAATTTGATAGAGCTTTCCTCCTTGGGACTTATAGGCACCCTCCTCCCACCAGCACCTTCTTGCCATGCAAAGTGTGGCAGAAACGGAGAAGTACTTCGGAGTTGTTCATCTACCAGTTCTTCCCTGACTTCTCTGTTCTTTTCTTACTTCATTTTTTGTGAGTATGAATGTTTGATAATATAGTAAAAATACAAGGGCCTAGAAGCATCACAGAAAAACTGAAGATCCTTGTGTTCTAGTAGAACTTGGTTATAAACTTCATAGGGCCTGGTTATTACGTAGTGAAGTGTTCAATCTACATTTAGCTAGGCCATTTGAAGCCACAAACTCACATGGTAAATGGGAGTTCCTGGAGCTATCACTTTTTTAGCTTTAGCTTAAATTTTCTATTAAATAAAGAACACACATATTTAGTTAAATTTGGAAGCAAAGGTGTCATCCCTGGACTCTACTGCTAAACAAATCAACTGAACTTGCAGTGATAATTAAAGTCCTTCTTCTCAATTATTATTAGATGAAGTTCATTGGTGCATGTGGCATCGTATTATTGGCTTTTTGGTAATTTGTTTGCCAGCTTGTATTCTTCTTTAAATACGAAAAAAAGGCTGAAATATTGGAAAATTATCTCAATCTTTTACATTAAAATATTGTTTTTAAAATGAAGATTAGCAATAATAACGTATGGATGAAAGTGCCTCAGTTCTGCAACGATGCTAGGTCACTATTAGGTATATTATTATTTTTCAAAAGAAGAAACTTTTCAGTGACTATATTGTATAACAAAATCTTTATATAGAGATATATAGAAACATAATCTAAAGTGAGTTTTACTATTCTCTAATACATAATTTTGTTAGCTAAAGGTACACGTTTTTAAATTAAATATATTGAGGTGACATTGGCTAGAAAAATTATAGAGACTTTAAATGTACATTCTATAATACATCTTCTATATATTGCATTGTGTTTACTACCCAGAGTCCATTCTCTTTCCATCACCATATACATGTTTGCCCTTCTCTTCCCTCTTCTACCAACCCCCTTACCCTCTGGTAACCAGTTACTGTTATCTGTGTTTATGAATTTTTGTTGGTTAGTTGGGTTGTCTTTGTTGTTTTCAGTTTTATATCTCATGTGTGAGTGAAGTCACATGGTTCTGGGATTTTTCTGTCTCACTTACCATGCTTAGCATGATGATCTCAAGATCCACCCATGTTGTCACAAATGGCAGTATATCATCTTTTCTCATAGCCAAGTTTAATACTATTCCATTGTGTATTTGGACCACACATTCTTTATCCAATTACCTATCGAAGGACACTTTGGTCCTTTCCACATCTTGGTCTAAAGATGTAATTCTTATGCATTTCTACTGCTTTATTAAACTGGAAACAGTTTCTAAAAATGTTTCATCTCTAACAGATGCTAGGAAATTGTTCACATGACAACACACCACAGCACATATTAACCTCCTAAAATTCATGGCGCTTGCTTCATTGACTGAAACCAGGTACATTTCACCCAGTTAAACTAATGAAGCACAGTATATGATTTATATGCCAGTGTTCATTCTTTTTTTGAAACACAGATGTTCACATATTATATTTGGACAGGAGTATAATGCTAGATTAGGAAGAGCAAAGATGGTGATTATTCTGGGGAAGTAGAAGAAAACAGAAGGAGAAACAAGTGAGAGAAAGAAAAAGGAAAGAAAGGGATGAAAAGAAGAGGAAGTACATGGAGAGAAATAAAGAGGATTAAAGAACGTGGTGAAGAAGGAGTGAATAAGAAAGGAAAGGAAGGGAAAAAAGAAGAACTTATGAATGGAAAAGAGAGAAGGAAAAGGTAAAGAAGGAAGAAAGAAGGAAAAGATGAAGGAGAGAAGAATGAGCAGCAGAAAACATTGTGGAAGAAGGAAGAGGAGGAAGAAATAAAGGTCAGGGAGGCAGACCCAGTCGGGAGGGTGGGGGGCTGTAAGGTGAGGAATGACACTTTCACACGGCCCTGAACTGTCCCTTTGACATCTTACTGAAATGACTTCTCTTTAAATATGAAACTAGATAAAGAAGAAGAAAAGCAAGGGACATGATTTTAAGTCCACCATCCAAAAAGTGCCTGACAGTTTCCTTTGTGTTTACAAGTTACTTCTATGTTAAACTAAATACAGATTGTAGATTCATTACAAAAGAATATGCATTTGTTTCTTCTCTCTCTCTTTTCTTTGCTAGAATTTTTATTATTGCGGCAAGAAGGAGAAACTCTACCTTCTCAGGCCTCAATTTCATACATAATAGACTGTGGTAGGCTGTGCACAATTCTTTCCACACACTGGGAATAGTGTCACTCAGCAAAAGAACTTGGGAAGGCTAAATACAGCTTTAGTACAAACAAAAGCCATTTCTGTGTTGTCTTCCTGGTTACTGAACTCTCAAGCCACTCTTCCCCTCCTCTCTGTAATGTGGCATATTGGGGTTTTGATTGTGTTTAATGATGGTATGGATACAGATGCAGGGACGCATACAGCATAGCTCACTCTCTTCCCACCATGAATCATCCCATTCTGAGGACAGTACACATGAAACAAGAGAACAAAGGTGAATTAAGTAATCATTCGTTATAGCTGTTAGTATTCCAATACAAAACAGTTTGAGTTGTAGTACACCAAAAATAACTAAAATTCTCAGTGAATCCTGATAATTCCTGTATCTAAATCCTAGAATTTGTGCACCAGGCCCATAGCACAAGGCAGGAAGTTAAAAACCAGGTGGGTCATGCTGGGGGAGATGTGGATCAACACGCTCTGGAAAGAATTCATGCACCCAGCTACAATGATGCCGAAAGGGATGGCAGACTATCTGTTTCCCAAAGGGAATTCATATCCTTATTCAGTGGCTTAAAGTAGAATGGAACATTAGTAAGAATAGAAGATGTGTTTCTGCTTCTTAGGCATTAGAATGTCACACACTCAGAATGATTGCCCAGTGAAAGGCTGTATCACTAACGACACTAACTAGAGGACCTAGAAATGGGGAAGCCGGGAACTAATTTAGCCTGGGCCAAAACAACTGATAGTTCCCCTGTTCATATGTTCCAATGAAGCTGGAAGTTATGAAATGATTTTTTGTTTTGTTTTGTTTTTTGGGTTTTGGGTTTTTTAAATATAAATTCTGTATAGAGTAGCACTGAGCTCGGTTGGGTCTGGGGAGACAATTGGAAGTGGCCCTGGCACCTGACATTTGGTCCTTGTGACCCAGAGACATCACATTGAACTGACAGCTATTCTGGAAATACTGCATTTATTGAACCAACTTTACTGAGTGCTTACTGTGTGCTGTGTACTGTCCTCATTGCTGAGAATACACAGAAAATGCACTGTCATCCCCACATAAATCTTTATTTGTGCTGGCAGAAACAGGCCTCAGGTGAACAAATAAGTAACCTACATTATTTCTTGGGAAGTAAAAAGTATGGTGGAGATAAATAGGATGAGATGAGAAGAACAGGGAGAAGTGAGGCAGTAAGATTAGCTATTTAAAATAGCATAATCAGGACAGGCTTCGCAGACAAGGTAATATTTAAAGAGAGATTCCATGGAGGTGAGGAAGGGAATCTCCAGCATATCTGCACAATCAGTAATGTGTGCAAAGAAAATGGCGAGTTAAAGTGGTTTGAGGCAAAAAGGCACTTGGTATGTTCCTCAAACAGAGCGGCATTCCGCAAGATACAAGTTGGAGGAAGTACGGTCACAGAACTTTTAAGAGTGGGAACAAATCTGAGAAGCCTCTAGGCCATCAAAACCACTTTAGCTTTTCCTCTGAGAGAAAGGGGAAACTGCTGGGCATTTCTAAATATGGAATTCACGTGATTTGATTTTTATGATCAAAGGATCAATGGGATTTCCGGGGCCAAAAGAAACAATAGTGATGGCAAGGGTGGAAATAGGGAGCTATCTTAGGAGCAGATTGCCACACCTTCTGAGATGACGGTGACTTGCACTTGAGGAGTACTCGTGTTGAGAAGTAGCATGGGAACTGGGTATTTTGAGAGGACAAACAGAAATTGTTGGTAAGTGAAACAGGAGCGATAATCTTGACGTGAAGATGGCCCTGAGATGTCTGGCCTCAGCCGGTGGACACGCAGAAATGACACTTACAGAGCTGTAGAAAAACGGGGGAGTGAGAAGCTAGATTTCAACGGGGATGTATTTCAAAAGTTTGGTTTTGAAGCACATTAACTCTGTGTTGGGGTGTGTGTGTGTGTGTGTGTGTGTGTGTGTGTGTGTGTGACCATTTCAACATACAGTTAGACATGTCACGTCGGCAGCTAACCACACACATCGGAGGTTGTTGGTGTCCAGGCTAGAGCTACTCTTGGTGCGGCAAATGTTTATCATAGAGGTTTGGAATTTAAAGCCTGGGACCTGAGGTGGGAGCCTAGCTGATGAGTGAAGGTAGTTTAGGAGAGACACTTCCTTCTGGATTCAAAAAAAAAAAAAAAAAATGAGAATCGAGGCCATTGCAGCACGTCACTTATGATCCGCCGATACGACCTAAGTGAGGTTCATGGTGGCCACAGAAAGGTGACAGGAACTGCCTAGAGAACTGGGGACAAGTCACCACAGCAGAGGAAGGAGTGGCACAGCCTGCACAGCTGGCAGTCCTGGGAGTGAGCACAGGCCCCTTGGGAATCCCCGTGTCGCAGGAGGTGGCTCCTGGCAGAGTCCCAGTGATTGGTGGGCGCCCCAGAGACGGGCCTTCCATAGCAACGCCCCCTATTGCGTCACAGTAGCCTGATTGTTCTCACCGGGCTTATAAGGCCGCCGGGGCCACACTTCCACGACTGTGTGCGGGGGCGTCCGACGACGCGGGAGGCTCTTCTCAGAGCGGACCACGACGTTACCCAACCCGCAGCGATGTCGTCCTGGTTTCGGGGCCTCGGCTCCGGCTTGGACCAGGTCGGCGGTACTCCGGCTGCCCTCAGAGGACACGTGATAATCAACATGCCCACGGAGGGCCCGGAGGAGGCAG
>PVJL010011733.1:0-40862 GCA_004026885.1 Lyroderma lyra
GATATCAGTATGGCAACTCCTGCTTTTCTCTGGTTACCATTTGCTTGAAGTATTGTTTCCCATCCTTTCACTCTGAGTCTGTGTTTGTCCTTATGGCTGAGGTGTGTTTCTTGGAGACAGCATATGGATGGGTTCTGTTTTTTAATCCAGTCTGCTACTCTGTGTCTTTTTATTGGTGAGTTCAGTCCATTAACATTTACAGTGATGATCGATATGTGAGGATTTCCTGTGGCCATTATTTATTTCTTTGTTTGTTTTTGTTTTATTTTTGTTTCTTTCTTGTTGCCCCAACTTTATTCCATTTTTCCTGATGTTTTGTTTCAGGTCGAAGAGCCTCCTTCAGTATTTCTTGGAGTGCTGGCTTTGTGCTGGCAAATTTCCTCAGGTTCTGTGTGTCTGAGAAGGTCTTTATTCCACCTTCATATCTGAAAGATAATTTTGCTGGATAATTTATTCTTGGGTGTAGGTTCCTCTCTTTTAAATTTTTGAATATTGGATTCCACTCCCTCCTGGCTTGCAGAGTTTCTGCTGAGAAATCTGATGCCAGTCTGATGGGTTTTCCTCTAAAGTTTATAGTTCTTTTTTCCCTGGCTGCCTTGAGAATTGTCTCTTTGTCTTTAGTTTTGGACATCTTTAGTACCATGTGTCTTGGGGAAGATCTGTTAGGGTCCAAGTATCTAGGGGACCTGTTTTCTTTTTGAACTTGGGGTTCCAGATCTTTCCATAGGTTTGGAAAGTTCTCATCTACTATTTGTTGAGTATGTTCTCTGTAGAATGCTCTGCCCCTTCTTCTATTCCTATTATCCTGATGTTGTTTTGTCTCATGGAGTCAGATAGTTCTTGTAGAGTTCTTTCAATCCTTTTGGTTCTATATTCCCTTTCTTCCTCTTTCTTAGCTGTTTCCATGTTCTGATCTTCGATATCACTAATTCTTTCCTCCATCTGGTTGGCCCTGTTTCCTATGGCATTTATTTCGTTTCTCACTTCTTTTATTGTATTATTTATCTCTCATATTTCCATCTCAATCTTCCTTATGTTTTGAATTTCTTTGTTAAATTGTTCCTTTTGTTCATGAAGTTACTTTTTTATGTCATTCATGTCCTTTTTTATGTTGTTTATGTCAGCCATGGTACTCTGCCAGTATGTTTCATTTCTCTCACAGCCTTTAGAATGGCTACTTTAAATTCTCTGTCACTTAATTCAGAAACTTGTAGGTCTAATAAGCTGTCTTGATAAATGTCCTGTTCTTTCTGAGGAGTTTTAGTTTTTAAGGAATTCATCCTGTCTGCTGGGTTCTTCCTCTTTGACATGAGGGCATTATGTTCAGTAGTGCCCAGGAGCCCAGATTGGTACTTTCGTGGTGTCTTGTTGTAGGGCAGACATGAGGTGGGGGGGGGGCAAGTTTTGGGAGAGAGAGGGGTTGTTTATTTCTTATTTCTGGTCTCCTGCTACATTTGGAGGCGGTACGCATCTATCATGGTCCCTCCGCTTCCTGTAGTTAGTTAGTTGGTTGGGAAGGTTGTAGGAAAGGGGAGAGGCCAACAAAAGGCACACCAGGGCAGCTCCGCCTTCTGCTCTATGCTGGGGAAGCTGGGTGATGCAGACCAAGGCTGCTCCTGCTGGCTGGAGCAAATGCTATCAAATCTGCGTTTCTTCCCGGGCCTGCTTCCGTGGCCAAATGTTGGGGCAGAGTCTGCGGGCTCCACTGCTTTTAGGACCCAGGGGCGCGCGAGCAGGCGTGCACACAAGTCCAAAGCTGTGGGTCTGACCCCGTGGTAAGAAGGCAGCAGGCCCGCCTCGCCTCCGCAGCGGGTGGGGAATGGGAGCCGCAGCCCCGTGCAGGAGCTGTGCACGCCGCGCCAGAAACCGGCCCGCCTCCGCAGTGGGCCAGAACTGGGAGCTGCAGCCCCCTCTGTGTAGGGGCTGTGCGCTGCCCCCGCAGCAGCCAGCCTGCCTCCGCAGCGGGCTGGGACCAGGAACCACAGCCCTGTGCAGGAGTCGCGTGCACCTGTGCTGTGGGTCCCAAGGGAGCCTAGAGCCAAGATGTCGTCTCTGCAGTTCAGAGTCCTCGCTCAGCCCTGCTACCACTCAAGAGTTCCAGAGCCTGGCTCCCAAGGTCTGTCCCCAACTCGCCGGTCCAAATTCCAGCTCCCCAGCCCAGCTCCCCAACGGACTCCCACTGTTCTGCCGCTTTGCTAGGGCTTCTCCTCTTGTCGCCCCTTGGCTTCCCCCCTCCCATGCACTGTAGTCAGCCACAATCCGGTCCTGTTGTGATCCGTGTCTGCTCCCTCCCCTCTCTCCCGCTCGCCCCTTTCTCTCCAACCCTTAGGTGTTTACTTGCAATGCGTGGATGTCTCAGCAGCCGTTTTTTGTCACCTAGGGTCCTCTTTCTTGGCTCCTGGGTGGCCGTTCAATTGTGTTTTCTGGGAGAGGCTTTAGGGACCTCCTCTCCGGTCGCCATCTTGTCCTCCTCTCTATATTTATATTTAAATTAATTGAAATGAAATACAATTGTGTTTCTTAGCCTCACTAGTCACATTTCAAGTGTTCAATGGCCACATGTGGTCAGCAGCTACCACATTGGATAGCCCACATATAGAACGTTTCCACAACTGTAAAAGGTTCTTTTGGGCAGCATCGGTATGGTTAAAAATGCCCCTTTCCTTTGAGATTTTTCCTGTAGCCTTATTTTGGTTTTTCTTTATGATAAACAGAAATAATCAGAATTACTTAGTAGGCAAAAGTGGGGAATTTAAGCCAGGTGAATGTTCAGTGTAAAAGTTGGATAATGAAATGAGAAATGTCTGTGTTAAAGAAAGGAATAAAATGCACCAAATGCAGGTGGTGGAGCGGGATGTGTTTAGCCATGAAATGAAAAGCAGTTGGATGGAGCTGTGCTTTTAAGAGCTAAGTCTATTATGTCATTTCTCTGAGCTTTATGCCATTGTTGCATGTACAAGTAGGTCCACATGTGACTGTGGCGGACAGCCAGTGGTAATGCCTGTCCAGCATCCAGTCCTGCTTTCTTTGGCACCAGCACTGGGACCTTTCTCTCTGCTCACTCCATGCAGTCTCCATGGGGGTCTCAACCTAGGAAACTGTATTCTGAGAAGAATGATATCAGATGGAAAACAGTTGGTTTTAACGCATCCTTTTGGTGATTCTGGAGAGATTGTCCATTATTTTCCCAGCATTACCCTGGTTGTCATTCTTCCTGAGATCTGGTTACTTACTCATCTAGCCATTCCATTTGATGCATTATCCCATTTCCTCCCACAAAGTTAATTTTTTGCTAAAGTTAACCAGAACCCAATTTGTTGAATTCAACCAAGTAATCCGAACTGCTATGATGTTACTTGGATGTTATGAGGGATGGAAATAAGTTTACAAGATGGGAGAGAAGGGAGGGATATTTTCAGGAGCAAAACAAAACAAAACAAAAAAATGAAAATGAAGGAAAGCATAATAACAGTGATTTTGAGTAAGTCATATAAAGTTTGTAATTGGTGAGGTGTTGTGAGAGAAGACCCAAGGGTCTTCACAGTCCTTTCTTTGTTCCTGAAGCTGTCCAAGTTTTATTATGTTTTTGTTGCTGCCAGCATATTTTCTAAGGGCAGAGGGGTCTGCAGCAATCCTTGGCTGCACAGTTCCAATAAGCTCTGCAGGGGCTGCAGCAGAAGTTCCTGCTTTCGCACCAAGTGCCGTGGAGTTTCCCATTGCCAATAGGAGCCAGCTCACAGAGGAGGGAAACCTTCAAGTTCATAGCATACCAGGGCCAGAGAAGAACATGGATAGTTTACTTGAAATGCTGCTTAACCAAACCACAGTGAGTTTTAAGGGCCATTGGCAAGCATGAGTGGATTCCGTAAGGGGTTAAAATTTTGTGGGTTAAAATTGTTGGGTAGTACAGTGGAATCTCAGGTTTAGTGACCTTCCAACTTTATAATTAGCAGTCCTTCCTTCCTCATCAGGAGTCTTATTAATCACCACAAACATGAATGAATGAATGAATGAATGAGTGAATGAATGAATAAAAGAATTAGAATAATAAAAAATAAGCAAAAGTCCTGCAGGTAATGAAAGAGCCTCACCAACATGAGCATTTGTTTTTAAGCTCAAGCCATACTATTATACTTTTGTTGCTGTATTCCTACTTAAGTGTGACTCTCGTTTGCTTTACTAATTATGAGGACTAAACCAGGCAAATATATCTTAACTTATGCCTTATGAATTAGCAGCCAAACTCACAACAAGGTCATGAATATCACTAAATATATACATCAATAAAAGTGAGAGGATTACTTGTGCAAGGACGCTTTATGATAGGGTAGTTACTCATTATTATTTGAGATTTCCAAAATGAAAGGGTGCCCCCAAGTAATCTATATGGTAATATGACATCATTTTGAGAGCCCATTGTTAATATATGTGATTCAGCTCTAATTGCTAATTGAATAAAAGAGGAAATAAAATTGGTAAACATAGCATGGGGCAGAAGCCCTGATTCCGTTATAGAGAACCATCGTTTTAGGACAGTGTTGTTCATATCATCAGATGAAGATGATGGGCTCCCAAGGCCCAAATGTTTTACCTCTAGTGGGCTGTATTTCTTAGACATCAAATCTGTGACTGACAGACAGCTGATCATAGACTGTACTTATATTAATTCTTGGTGCTGAGAACATCTAATGGTGTTGGACAAGGCCAGCTGCAATATAATGTAATGTTCCTGTCCTCCATTTCATGCTGTACCTGATTTTTTTCTCTCCCTGTAACATTGATTGATTCGGTAACGTAGAATGTTTGCTTTCCAGCTGGCAGATCTAATTGTAAATAAACAGCTGCTAGCTGCATTTAGACAGTGGGTGATGTTGGCAGGTACAAGAGCAGGGCGTGCAGGATGATTTAAGGCCTGTGTGGTGGAGTGTGTGGGAGGCTCGGGAAAGCGAAGCAGGCAGGAAGACTTCAGGTACAACGTCTTTTGTGGCTCAGTATAATCTCCAGGCGAAGTATTTTTTAGTTTTAGTGTAAAATGAGGACTGTGTATGTGGACGGTGAGGGCCTGTGATGGCCAACGTGATGAACTAAATCTGAGAAAAAACTAGGCCCTCCATTATTCAGCAGTCTTTTCTGTTTTTGAAGAATGAGATCAGATATTAGACTAAATCTTGAGGATTTTTTCCTGCACAAGGTAGATTTGAAAATTCTGAATGGAAACAGCAAGAAGATGAATGTGTGGAGGGGGATGCTTCCTGGTCTATCAAATGATGCGAGAACAGTAACAACAACAATAACAGAAAACACTAGGACCTTAGTACATCATCACCCTAGTTCTTGCTATATCATTGCCTGTTTCAACCCTGACATCCTCAGACAGGATGTTTAGCATAAGGAATAGAATGTTTCCACAGACACTTACTGTTTTAGAGTTTGAACAACAGCGCTTGCAAGCTTAGTGGGGACCATTGCAAGTATCAGCCATTATCATGGTGTTAGCCAACATTGAGGCATTGCATGCCACCTGAGCCAAAAATCTACAGTGATTGTCCTCTCCTTTGCTCTCATGTAAGGATCTTCTGTGGCCAGAGCCTGCCCATCACTATGGACATCAATCTGTGTTCCATCTTCTTTGAATGGAGATGTTCCTTCCTGTGGCTCAGAATAGTATTAAGCATGCCTCATTTCACCTCCCTTATCCTCTTTCACCCAGACCAGGAGTTAAAAATGGATATTGGTGTGGAAGGGAAATTGCCCATAGCTCGCGAAGGAGGGACCAAGGAGCAACTGGATGGAGCCAGGTCAAGGTGTCCCTCTGACCCAGGTCTTTATAACCCTTTCTCTAGTTTTTTATTCATACCTGTCTCGAAAGAAGCCCCATCCTCCTTCAAGTCTATTTTCCCATTTATATCTCCTCTCAGCCTTTCAGTATTGGCCTGTTAAAAGTCATCCAACAAATTACCCTGGATGAGAATGGTTTTCTTCCCCAAAACATTTTGTAGGGAAAGGGGTAATCTCATTTAACCCGCCCTCCCAAACTCCCCACCCCAGGGCATTTACCTTTACCTGCATTCAACGGTAGGATGATCCAGGCTAGGAATGAATTAGAAACTTGCCCGTGGCTACAGAGCTAATAATGGACCAGCCTGGATTGAATTCAGTCTGTTGGGCTTCAAAGGCCAGACTCACTCCACTACTCTGGGGGAGTGGTTCAGACACTTTTTAGAGATAGAATAATCTCACCACCATCCATCCAGTCTTCTCAGAGTCCAGAGAAGCAGTATGCATAAGCACGGAGAAGGAGGAGAGCTTAGACTGTCAGCTGTGTGTCATGTTCTAGTTTATAAAAGGCTGTTGGACTGGCCTCAATTTATTGTCCCCTAAAGCAGTCTGATGATCTGTAATGACAAAGATTTTAATCCATAATCTGAATTTACTTAACAGGATAATTAAATATTTAAAGTCAGTTCATTTAGAGGCTAGAAGGGATTATAGATAGTACACTCATAGATTTCCATCCCCATATTAGTATGCACAGCAGCACATTCTTAATTTCAGTTATAGCTGTTTTTCCATTCTCATATCTCTGCATTTGCTATGGCAATTAGGACTGGAGGGAGTTTGTGGTGTCCTTGGAACTGAGAGGGAAGAGAAATTATGACACTAAATAATACAAAATGGGCTTAGTCCTCATTGCAGTAGAAACCACTCAGAAAAGTTAATTAAACTCAGGAAACAGGCTGCAAGATAATTAAGTTTAGGCCCAATTTTACACCACAGGCATTCTATATTGTTTTTGCAAGGGTCCAAAGGAACATGAGACAGAAAATCTCCAGGCTGTGGGCTTGATTTATAAAGGATCATTATCTGTAGTTAAATGGCCAGATAAAATGGTAATGTGTAGGCAGCAAATTGTATTTTGTAAGGTAAAAGTGATACTTATGCTGTACATTAAGACATTTATAATTTCTTTTCATTATCAGTGGAAGTGAGAGTTGTCATTATATCTGGTGTAGAAAATGATAGATGTGACTAAAAAAAAAAAAAAAGAAAGAAAATGATAGATGTGTAAACTCCAAATACAAGACATAAGACATGGCATTTTCAGAAATAATGGTTGATAATCAATACCTTTTTGTATGGTGTGAGCTTGTGTATATTTTAAACCCTAAGGCTGGAAGCAGCGTTGATCACTACCTTATTACCTTATGTGTGACAGAATAAAAAAAAACTGCCATAAGCCAGGGGCAAACCCGTCATCTCTCTTAGGTCTGTCCCCATTAGAGGAGGGAAAGTTTGCATTCTGACTGGATTTGCTTTTCACAGAGTCCTGCTAGCTCTTACTCAGTACTCGGTGACCTTTAAGGGCATTGATAATTGATTAAATTTTCAATCGCGTAGTGTTTATTCTAGTGTTTTTATGCCTGATGTGAACCTAGCATTGCTTTTGGACAAAGCAGAACAATTATTTAAAAATTGACCTGAACATAGAGCAATGGAACAGAATTGACAACCCAGAAACAAAGCCAAATACGTATGGGCAAATAATGTTTGACAAAAGAGCCAAAAACATACAATGGAGATAAGAAAGCTTCTTTAATAAATGGTGTTAGAAAAATTGGAAAGCCATGTGCAAAAGAATGAAATTAGACTGCTATTTGTCACCATACACAAAAATTAACTCAAAATGGATCAAAGACCTAAGTGTAAGACTTGAAACAATAAAATGCATAGAAGAGAAAATAGGCACTAAACATATAGGCCTTGGTCTTAGGGAAAATTTTATGACTTTGAGCTCAAAGGGAAGGGAAGTAAAAGCAACAATAAATGAATGGGACTATATCAAATTAAAAAGCCTCTATACAGTGAAAAAAACCATAAAAAAAAAAATGAAGAGTCAACCAATCAAATGGGAGATGGTATTTGCAAAAAACATCTCTGATAAGGGGCTAATATCCCAAATATATAAAGAATTCATACAACTGAACAACAGAAAACAAACAGTCCAATTGAAAAATGGGCAGAGGTCCTGAATAGACACTTCACCCATGAAGACATACAAATGGCCAGCAGACATATGAAAACATGCTCATCCTCATCAGCTATCAGGGAAATGCAAATAAAAACCACAATGAGATCCCACCTCACACCTGTGAGAATGGCTGTTATCAACAAGACAAGGAATAACAAGTGCTGGAGAGGATGTGGAGAGAAAGGAACTCTGGTACACTGCTGGTGGGAGTGCAAACTGGTACAACCACTGTGGAAGGCAGTGTGGAGGGTCCTGAGATAATTAAGGATGAGGACACAACAATCCTTCTTCTGGGTATATATCTCAAAAATTTCACTTGATCTTAGCCAAAAGGCTGAGGAGTGATCTATCTGAAAAGTTTGAAAACATTTATTTGTAGCTATATGTACCCCTGTGTTCATCGCAGCACACTATTCGCAGTGGCCACGACATGGAAACAGTTGAAGTGTCCTTCCATAGATGATCGGATAAAGAAGTTGTGGTGCATGCATACATGCATGCAATGCAATATTAGTCATAACAGAGGATGAAATATTGCCATTTGTGACAACATGGATTGATCTTGAGAATATTATGCTAAGCAAAATAAGTCAGAAAAAGTTGAGAACCACATGATTTTTCTCATATGTGGGATATAAAACTGACAGCAGCAAATAAACAAGACAAACACTCATGAACACTGTAGGGTGGTCACTAGAGGGAAAGGAGGCAGGGGGGAGAGCAAAAGGGTGAAAGGTGCCAAATACATGGTGACAGAGGAAATCTGACTTCGGGTGGTGAATACACAATGCAATACATAGAGGAGGTATGATAGAAATGTACACTTGAAACCTATATAATTTTATTAACTAATGTCATCCCAATAAATTTAATTAAAAACTTGATTTGGGATTTTCCCTGTTTCCTTTATTTGTGTTTTTTCTCTTTCCTTAAAAGAAAACATTCTTTAGGACAGAAAGAAAAAAAAAACCGAAATAGATCTGTTGGCTGCCAAAATGAATTGGGTTGATTTTATTTCTTATTTACTCTTTGTGGGAAGTTCTGAGTCAAGAAAACTTGCCTTTGGTTGAATAAGACTAGTGACCATTCTTAATGCTCAGTGTTATGCTATTTCCCCCCGCTGGCTGACCCCCAAAGGGACTCTTCAGGCCTCTTTCTTTCATTGCGTATGGCTTTACTAACATTTGGCAGGTGACCTGGAATTTCCAAATGCATTGAAAGGTAAGAAAGTTATCAGGGCAAAAGGGGTGTAAATGTAACAGGATGTCAAATGGGATATTTCCTCTTGTCCCATCGTTTTGGTCTAAAAGCCCAAGACTGGGGGCTAATGACTCTGAGTGACCCCATGTTCCACAGGCAGTGACAGGGAATGGCTAGACGTCTACCTTATTAAAAAGGGGCTTTAACTGCTGCTCAGCCAGGCTCTGAAAGTGAAGACCAGAATTCATTTGAGGAGAGAATCTATTGGAATCACTTGCATCTTGAGCTACCTCATCCATCCAAACTGCTGATCTGGAGAATGGGAGCAAAGAGAGGAATGGCTGAATTTTCCCATTTAATTCAGGGAAAGAAGTGCAGTATGTCCTATGATATTTAACAGCATATATGGCCACTGCATTTATTTATACATGTGTACATAAAAAGTATTTTTGTCTATCTGCAAAGGGCAGTCATATAGTCTCGTAAATTTCTTGCTCTCTGTCACACTGTTGTTGATAGTGTCACATGGAAACATGAAGGCTTTGCTTTCACCTATTACAGAGATAATGTTTAAATTAAGGCAAACAAGGGAGCTGTTTTGTCCTTTACTGAGTTTGTGACCGTCAGGGGATGGATGGGTGATTAAATATCAGAAAACTCCATATTATTATTACATAACAACTTATTATAACTACCAGTTACGTACCTTTTATAAAGAGAATTTTATTGTTAGTGGTGGGCTTAGAGAAGAGACAAGAAGTAGAGTCTCCCTGTTTATTGGAAAGAGGCCTTGCCCTCAGCCCCCAACGCGGCCAAGTGATTTCAGCACTGTGGAGGTAGTAGGGCACTCCCCTCATTTCTGATTCGTAGCTGTTTCTGTCTTGCGTTACATTCTTCCGGTAGTGCCCGAGAACTTTTGCTGTTGTGTTAGTGGTGCTGTGGTGATAAAGGAAGAGAATTGTCAGTTCCTGGGCTCCTGCCATCAATGAGGAATAGAAGCTGATCGCAGCGTTGTGTGGTGACAATGGAAAAGTGGGCCTCCTTGTGGCCTGGCTTAGGCTTGGGTGGGAAACAAGCTGCCTTCAACACATTTAGAAATTCAGCCTTTGGAGTGGGAAGAGGTAGGGAGGCTAGACCCTGTTTTCACTTGGAATTAACATGTAAACTATTTGACTTGATGTTACAGAAAAGGGTGACACCCAAGTACTAGAGAACTTGTGATCATCCAGGCGATTTGGGTCACGTAATGGGTTTGGATTTTGAAAAGAAACAGATATTTCCCTAGTCCATCTTCTATATGTAGGTAGAAATGAAGGCCCAGAGAAATTAAAGTTATAGTAGAGTCAGGCTAGAGTCTACATCTCTTGATTGCTGTTCTAGTGCATTTCTGGTGACTCCGAGTATCATTTGTCAAGTCTCTTAAGGTAACATCATTGAAAAAACAATCGCTTCTGAATTGATAATTAGTGATTGTTAGGAAGTGTGAATAATCACAAGTGTCTTCCAACAAAATGTTGCTATTATCACCTTTTGATTGTGAAAGGTGGCATAGCATCTGGCCCAGATATCCTGGGATAGAATTTTAGTTTCACCCCTGACTACTGGGAGGTCCTTGACTCCTTCTTCGTCTTCCTAGGCCTCAATGTTTTCATCTGTAAAGTGTATGAATAAAATAAAATAATACATAAAACTGTAGAATGTCTAGCACCAGGAGAGTGACTATTAAGGGTTAGCCATTATCATTATTCTATCCTATCTTATTTTATTTATTTTAATGAATAATACATTAACATGAGTCAAAGATCAGAAAGTATGAAAACATAGAGAGTGAAAAGTCTGTCTCACCCCTCTGCCAGCTCCCCACTGACAGCTATTTTCTTCTATTTCCTTCCAGTTATTTTATATATACATGAGTAAAAGTAACTATACAAGGGCTGTCTGGAAAGTATCCAGCCACGTTACTGTTCTCGTTTTATTGACAATGACCGGATTTATCCCGGATAGCCCTCGTACAGCCTCACCCCCTTTTTATCCAAATGGTAGCATACAGTGAAATACCCTGGCTTTTTTTTTTTTTTACTTAACAAAGATGTCTTTGAGCTTATGTGAGTATATGAGGGCTGTCTGGAAAAAATCCAGCCATAAATGCCACTATTTTTCATATTGCATGACTGTATACTTTCTGGACAGCCCTTGTACATATATGTAAAGAGATTCTTATTCACTTTAATACCTGTATCATACTACGTAGAATGGATTCATCATGGTTTATCTTACCTGACATCTGTTAATGTGCATTCATATAAATAGCGCTCTTTTGCTATTATTAACTTACTGCAACAAATAACCTTAGGAACGTTATTTGCATATGTCTGCAGGATAAATTTCTAGAAGTGGAATCACTGTGCTGAAGGGTATGTGCGTTTTATATTTTGGTAGATATTGCCAAATGACCTTCAAAGGGGTATATCCACTTACAATCTTAGTACCAATAAGTGACAGTGACTTTTCCTTCTGCCAAAACATTTATGATTATACTTTAGTGTATTTGCTCCTCTTACGTTTCTCTTGCTATATGTGGGGTTGAACATTTAAAAAAATGTTTAAGAAACATTTTAATCAGTTATTCTGAGAACTATTTTTCATGTCCCTTGCTAATTTTTTAATTACATGGGCCCCATCAGCAGTGTTTCATTTCATACTAATTTACATTTATTTTAAAAAACTTTTAAACTATGTAATTATAAAAATAAAAACATGTACTATGAAATTCAGGAGTTGTAGAAAAGAATAAGAAGATTCATAAAACTGTTTTTCTTATCACCAGCCTAATTCCCCTTCACAGAGATAAATATTTCTAAGAGTTCCTCTTACAGTCTTACATAAATTTTATGTGTGTGTGCAAGCATAGATGTGTGTGTTCTTTACAAAGATGGGATCTACTTGTACATACTGTTTGGCATTTTGCTTTTCTTATTTGGAGACCTTTTCTAGTTTGTATTTATAGGAAAACTTCACGTTTTAATGACTGCACGTATTTCATTGATCTCTTAAATAAGTACATTCACCTCAAGCGGTCCTAAGATTCACTGAGGTGTGAGGTGTAGCTCTTCAACTTACGTTTATTTGTATTTCATTTAAAGTTAAAAAAAATTGTGTATATTTTGTAACACACACATTATTTTAGTGTAGTGTGTATGCATAAGATCAGGAAAGAAATATAATTCATATTTTTATATTAGCAGGTGTGTTTAATTCTTTCTTTCTTTCTTTTTTTACTGAAGAGATGTTCTAGCTCCAAAAAAATGTTTGGAGATAATGGCCATACTTCATTTACCCAGGCTTTCATTAACGGATATTTAAGATTTTTTTCCTGTAGTGATTGTAAAATATGTCCACAAATTCTTTGACATTCATTTGAAAGGTGAAGCCTAATTTCTGGCCCCTTGAGTGTGGGCCAGACTTAGTGATTCACTTCTAAAGAACAGAATGTGGTGGAAATGGCAGTGTTTGATTTCTTTTTTAAAAAATGTATTTTTAATTATAGTTGACATACAATATTATATTAACTTTGGTGTACAACACAATGGTGAAAATCTATATATCTTACAAAGTGATCACCACACTAAATCTAATAACCATCTGTCACCATACATAGAAATGGAAATACCTTGAATAAGCAATCTTCATGTTTCTTTTTACATCCAGAGTACTGCCTTAGGTTCTAGATGCCTTAGTTTCAGAGAGATTTAGACAGGAAGATCAATAATACTTGTAAGGATTTTATGTAAGGAATGGTTAATCTTGATTCACAAATCTGTATGTACCTCGGAGCATTTAAGATATATCTGATGTACCTGGACCCCACCCATAGTGTTTGTCTTTTGAGACTAAGGACATAGGGACTTCGCCTTTGATCTTTTGGATCACTTTCTATGTGGGACGTCAGCTGCCATACTGCAAGTGACTCAGTAATTCTTAGGGAGGTCATTCTCTCACCAAAGCCAGAACCAATGTCCCCGCCATGTGAGGGAGTCATCTTGGCAGTGGATCCTTCATCTCCAGCGATGCCTTCAGGTGACTGCAGCCCTGCATATCCTGACTGCAGCCTCATGAAGCAACCTAAGCCGAACTATCCTGTTAGTTTCCCTAAATTCCTGACTCATGGAAACCATGTGAGATGATAAATGTTTACTGTGGTTTTATGCAGCTGAATTTTTAGGGATTTTGTTATGATTTTTGAGTATAATGTGAGATAGTGGTCTAATTTTATTCTTTTATATGTAATTATTTAGTTTTTTCAATACCATTTATTGAAGAGATTATCATTCTCCATTGTATATTCTTGAGATCTTTGTCATAAATTGATTGACCATATATGCATGAGCTTTTTCCTGGGCTGTCTATTCTGTTCCATTGATCTATGTATCTGCTTTTATGCCAATAGCATACTGGTTTGATTACTATAGCTTTGTAATATAGTTTGAACTCAGTTAAGTCTGATGTCTTCAGCTTTGTTCTTCTTTCTCAAGATTGCTTTGACTAGTCAAGGTCTTTTGTGGTTCCCTACACATTTTAGGATTTTTTCTTCTATTTTTGTGAAAAGTGCCATTGAAATTTTGATAGGGATTGCATTGAATTTGTAGATTGCTTTGGGTAGAATGGACATATTAACGTTTAATTCTCCCAATTCATGAGCATGTGATAACTTTCCCTTTATTTGTGTCTTCTTCTCTTCCATTTCTTTTATCAGTGTCTTACAGTTTTCAGTGTACAGATCTTCCACCTCCTTTGTTTAATTTATTCCTAGGTATTTTATCTTTTTTTTTTCCAGTAAGATAATGGAATTTATTTACATCCATTTTCATTTAATATATAACATCTTCAGGATAGGTGGTAACTTATTCAAAGTTTATGCTCATTTTCTTCAGGCTGTGGGTAGAAGACTGTCCCCAGAATAGCAGTAACTTAACTGTTGGTCTGAAACCTTTTAAGTAAGGGATAAATTGCTGTAGGTTTTTTTTCTCTGATGCAACTGTCAATGGGAGTATCTTATTTTTTTAAATTTCTCTTTCTGATAGTTTGTTATTAGTGTATAGAAACACAAGTGATTATTATATATTGATTTTGAATCCTGTAGTTTTACTGAATTTGTTTATTAGTTCTAACAATTTTTTGCGGTGTCTTTAGCATTTTCTATATCTAACGTGTCATCTGCAAATATAGACAGTTTTATGATTACTCCTTCCTTTTTCTGATTTGAATGTCTTTCATTTCTTTTTCTTGCTTGATTGTTCTGGCTAAGACTTCCAGTACTATGTTGAATAGAAATGACAAGAGTAGATACACATGTCTTATACCTGATCTTAGAGGAAAGGCTTTTAGCTTTTCACCATTGAGTATAATGTTAGCTGTGGGCATATCATCTATGGCCTTTATTATGTTGAGGTACATACCTTCTTATTTTCACATTTTAATAGCTTTTCAAGAAAATATTTTTGGATTTTCACATATATAATCATATGTCTTGCATTTAATTAGATATTGCCCTAATAGTTTTCTAATATTAAACTATCATTTTATTCCTAAGAAGAATCTTATTTGGTCATGGTATAATATTTTGTTAAAACTCTTTGTGTCCATATGCTAATATTTAATTTAGCCCTGTAGATATGTAATCATAAAAAGATTTGTTGGAAGTTTATTTTTATGTTGTATTTATTAAATTTAATATCATTTTTATGATGGTACCATAAACTTTTTCTTTATATCTTAGAAAAGTATAAATAGTAAAGTAAAACAAGTATAAATAAAAATATCCATTTATTAAAGTTAAAAAAATCATTCATGAAGTCAACTATTTTTGAATATCCCTTTAATGATTTTTTTCAGTGTTTACATTTCTGTTTTTATTGTGTAGAAAATATGTTTTAATAAGGTTTATACCTTTGCAAACTTACTTGATGAAGTCACTTATTTTTAATATTGGTTATCTAATAGAACTGAAATGCTAGTAATTGTTGTTTATCAAATCTTGTTGTTCATTGAAGACAACATACAAAATAAGAAATTTGAAGAAGGGGACAGTGAGAAAAATCTTTCTGGTAGTTACTGTCTCCTTGACTAAAAGCTAGAGACCAATAAGAAAGTGAAATATTTTCTTGGCTTCTGAAAAGTAGAACAATATTGGAGCTAAATAAAAGGAAAAGTGCATATATTTCTCAGTTGAAATAGAATTTGGAATCAGATAGATCATGGAAAAATTATACTACCTTATAAATGAAGAGTTGTCAATTACACCTCAAAAAATTGCAACATTTTATTTAAATTATAAATGTAATTATTTTTTCTCATTCAGTGCATTCAAAACATATTGTTATCTTATTACAAGTGTTATACTTTGTAACACAAAATGCAAACCATCTTTGAAGTCTTTACTTGAACATTTAAAGTTGCTTCTGATAATTTTCCCTACTATAGATAAAATGCTGCAATGGATAAGATTGTGCATTTACTATTTTCTTTGGGAGTTTTCTTCATTTCTGTATTTACTCACTGAGTATAAAATTCTCAAATGGTCAGTACTTTAACAATGAAAAAATGTGGTTTGATTTTTGTAAGTGGTTTCTATTACACTTGGAGAGACCCTTAAATGATACATATGTGCATATACTCCCAAACCAAGACTTTTCCTTCCCTTCTCTTTACTTTCTTAAAACAAATTTATTTGGAAGATAGGCTAGTCTCTAAGGTGTTTTAAAAGCAGTATTCCTTTTTTTTTAGTATGAATTTTCCCTCTTTACTTCTTTTATTATTTTTTATTTTAATTTATTATGAATGATAGGAGAACCAATAAAAATAGAAAAACACCTTTTGTTTTTTGTTCTTTTATTTTTTTCTTTGCTTTTAGGTAGCTTAGGAAAACTTTTTGATACTTTTGCAATCTGTGGTATATAATAAACAATTTATATCTTCCTGTTTCAAAATCTGAAAGCCTATACTTGGTAATTTTGAGTAGGCAGTTTCTGCAATAGCATTTATTTTCTGGACTAGCTATATTGAAAGCTGACTCTTCTTTCCTCAGAAGTATTGCTACTAAACTTTATGAATTAAATGTAATACTACAAGTAAAAATATCTGTGTTTTTCTATTTTCTGCAACCATAAAAATATTACTGGTAGAATTACTTGGTGAGTCAAACCTTAGGCTCTGAATGCCATTGTGTTTCTCCAACTTGGAGATTTTTTATTTTCAATTAGACTGAAGCACAGATACAATACAGGTGGAAGAGCTTATTCAAAAGTAAAAAATGTAACTACAACCTTTCTCTGCAAGATGAAAAACTGTCTTTGCTGAGCTTTTCTGTTAGCAGTTGATTTATATAAGAAGTTGAAAAGGCTCCTCAGTTTTCTGGTTTTTTAAAAATTTAGTTTAAATTAAAATATGTCCTATATATTTTATAAGGCATTCAATTCCCTATGTACTATTAGGGTGTCCACCATATCAAGACATTGTGCAAAAGCCTGAGCTTTCTTTTGCTGTTTGTCTTACTGCTTCCTTGCTGTGTGATGTAGGAAACGGAAATTTGTTGTATGTCTCTTACATTCAAATCTGTGTTTTAGAGAATGGGAAAATTCATCTCAGGAAAAAATTCTTCACAAAGAATGGAGATATTCATGGCTTGAAAGAGCTTTGAATTGTATGTCCGATGGTGCGTATGTGGGAAAGATAATTATAATTGCAGTTCATCATCAGGCACTCTGGCCTAGATATTAAGAACTTTGGCGAGCTTAGTGAGTTTAGCTAGTAAGTTTAGTAAGAAGGCTAGGATGGATGTGAGGACAGGGATGAAGGCAGATTAAACAATGATTTTACATTTTAAATAGTAGAACAAAAATGCTAATTCAGCCTTGGTATTGCTTATTGAGAAAAATTGAATTATTTTCAGGTAAGACTTTTTTTTCCTTTCTGTGACTATAATCTGATACACAAATTGATTATACATATTTTCTAAAAGGAAACTCATTATATATGTTTTTAAAAAGAAACTTTACAAAATCGGTCTTGACTCAGAGTACTAAATTAAAAAAACCATTTTAATTGACTATTGAAAGAGGAGAACTGTGTTTTTCATACATTTTAGCAGAGATATTTAAGTGGATCAAAGCAATCAAGAGAAATTGAGAGGAATGTACTGAGAGCAGACATACACTTGGTGCTTATGGTTCTTCAATATTCTTTAATATGAGTATTGAAAAGCTATTTCATTTAAAAATTGTATATATATTTCATATATTAAAAATCAGAGATTTGGCATGTGGATTAAATATAATATTTTACTTTATTCAGAACTGTCTTTCAATCATGACTGAAATTACTCATAACTGGGGAGCACACTGGCTACATGGAGAAGATGCATGGATTGTCCAAAAAAACATTTAAAATTTCTTTGTTTCTGGATTGTGTGTGGGAATATTTCTTTTAGTTAGTATGAATTTTCCCTCTTTACTTCTTTTATTATTTTTATTTTAACTTCCAGTTAGTTAATATTAATATTTTTTCTTAACAAACTCTCAAGATTATCTCCAGCCCTTGCTGACCATAATGAAAAGCTTTAGCTGCCCACCATAGGTTACTGGATGGCATTGCTCTATGATTGTGTGTAAAATTTAAGTTTTAACATTAAAAAAATTACATAATATTGTTGCCATGATTTTTAAAGTCAACACTTGTTTAAATTTGCTAGTGTATTTTATCAATCTCCTTGCTCACTTTACTGATTTCTCATTTCTGCTTCTATGTTTCTCCTTGTCGATGGCAGCACTATCCAAGGAAGGTCTGCAGGTAATTGAGATTTTGACCTCTTCTGAATCTGACATGTTATCGTTGCCCTCACTTTAAAATGCTACTTTGTTCATAGTTATTTTCTTGCACAGCTTTGAAAATTTGATTCCATTGACTTTTCTTACTGATTTTTTTGCTGCTGTTGCAATTACAAGCTGTCTACTGCCAGTCTGATTGTAAACCTTTTGTAGATAGTGCCTTTTCTTTTTGGAAGCTTTTAGGAATTTCACTTTAATTTTAATTTTAATTTTTTGGTTTGTTTTATTAACAGTAAGCTTAGGCACAGATTTTTAAAGTAAATTTATCCTGTCTGGGATTCAGTGGGCTTTTCAACCTGAGTTTTCATGTCTCTCTTTAGCTTTATATAATTCTCTGCAATTATCTCTTATGTTATACTTTGAGAGATTTCCTCAATTCCATCTTCTACTTCAACAATTTTCTTTTTGGCTGTGTCCAATGTGCTATATAGTCTATTTACTGATTATTTAAATTTTAGTGATTACAATGTTCATTTCTAGGTTTTTCTTGTTTCTCTTGCTTTTATTTTATGAACCCTAATCCCACTTTTACATCTTTAAGGATCTTAAACACTTACTTTCAAAGTTTTTTTTTTTTTAGCATTATCATGAACTGTTATCTTTATTTTACTGCAATAAATAAAAATATATGAGGGCTGTCCAGAAAAAAATCCAATCATAAATGCCTCTATTTTTCATATTACATGGCTGGATACTTTCTGGACAGCCCCTGTATATATTTTGCTCAAATGAATCTTGTCCATTTGCTGAACAAAATAAGAAAAAAAACAAAACACCATCAAAATAAAAAAAAGTGGGGAGTTCCCTGATGGTAGTGGCTTAAGGCTTCGGTGCTGGCGCTGTCAGCTCTGCGGCCTGGGTTCGATTCCCAGCCAGGGAGCTACCCACATACCAAAAAAATAAAAATAAAAAAAATTTAAAAAATAACAAAAAGTGGATTGCTTCAGAAGATCTTTGGTCAAATTTTTGTTTAAAGAATTGAAGCAGTGGTGAACACATAATGCAACACATAGATGATGCACTGTAGAATTGTACATCTGCAACCTATGTAATTTTTACTAACCAATGTCACCCCAATAAATTTAACAATAAAAAAATTTTAAATATTAAAAAAAAGGGATTGAAACCTTTTAACCTTTCCCATATATTTTCCTTGGGGGAAGCAAATAGATGTAGCAATTTGTTACAGTTGTTGCTTTTGCTGGTGCAAATCACACTAAGATTTATATAAACCTTTACCAGAAATAAAATGATAAAATACTTATTCCAACAAAGGAAACATATAGTGCATTCAGAATTTTCATTAAGAAATCTGTCTCTCCAAAAATGATTCCCACTTGCTATTTAATTTTGATCCTATAGGACAGAGAGAGCCATCTTCATCAAAACTGCTTCCCATGTAGACATGGAGATTGCCCATTTGTCACTACCCTGGGGTGGATTATAAAATGAGTTAGAAAAATTGCCCCAATTTTATCTCTTGGCTGTGGGCAAAATCTTTTTTGCTATTCTCTTTAAATGTAGAGAGGAGATAGGGGTCTACTTTGATTTTTTTTTTTTTTTTAATCTGAAGCAAAGTACATTTCATAGAGGCCTAAACTAGTGGGTACTCTGAATTTTTTGCTTGCATATTGTATGATGACAGAGAATAAGGGCGAATGAAGTTCTTCTGGATTAGTCTTTAGGTTTCCTCATGTTCTGAAAGTTCTGCTTCATTTTTTAAATATTTATTTTTATTTTATTTGTTGTTTATTTTGAAAAAATCAAAATTAGCTCTAGCTCAATGAACAGAGCCACCTTGGATTTTAGTAAGTTCCTAAAACCCGCTTTACCCCAGCTCTAGACAAACCTCAGTCTGTCCCCAGTATACCTGAGTCACTGTCTCTTCTTTGGAGCCCAGGGTTAAGTGACTTATCAAGGTTACGACACATTACTGAGTTATTTGTACAGCGCTGCCAATGTCAGCAAATGGTGGCAAGTTCACAAATTTAATTGTCAGATTTTGGGGATGATGACAGCTCTGACAGCCATTCCAGAAAAAGAGTTCCAAAATTGCTTTGAAGGGTGGATTAAGCACTAACGTAGGTGCACAGCTTCCCAAGGGGAGTACTTTGAAGATGACCATAGTGGTATTCAGCAATGAGGTGTGTAGCACTCTTTGTAGGATGAGTTCACAAATGTAATTGTCAGACTATGATATAAATTTAATTATCATTGACATTTGATATCATTTTATATTAGTTTCAGGTATACAGTGCAGAGGTCAGGCATTTATGTAATTTATAAAGTGATCCCCCCAATAAGTCTAGTACCCATCTGACACTATACATAGGTTTTATATTATTTACTATATTCCACATACTGTACTTTACATTCCTATGATTACTTTGTAAGTACAAATTTGTACTTCTTAATCCCTTAACCTTTCTCACCCATCCCCCAACTCTTATCCCTTCTTGTAACCAGCAGTTTGTTCTCTGTATCCATGAATCTATTTCTGTTTTGTTTGTTTGTTTATTCTGTTCTTTAGATTTCACATATAAGTGAGCTCATATAATATTTGTCTTTTCTTAGTCTGACTTATTTCACTTAGTTTAATATCCTCTAGGTCCATTCATGTTGTTGCAAATGGTAAGATTTTATTCTTTGTTATGGCAGAGTTATACTTCATTGTATAAATGTACCATAATTCTTTTATCCAATCATCTACTGATGGGAATTTTTGTTGTTTCCATATCTTAGCTATTGTGAATATTTTACTGCAGTAAACATAGGGGTGCATATATGTTTTTGAGTTAATGTTTTGAATTTATTTGCATAAATACCCAGGGTGGAACTGCTGGGATTATAAGGTAGTTCTATTTTTAATATTTTGAGGGAACTCCATATTGTTTTCCATAGTGGCTGCACCAATTTGCAATCCTACAACAGTGCATCAGTGTTTCCTTTTCTCCACATCTTTGCCAACACTTATTATTTGATTTATTGATGATAGTCATTCTGACAGAAGTGAGGTGGCATCTCATTTATTTGCATTTCTCTGATAATTAGTGATGTTGAACATCTTTTAATATGTCTATTGGTCATCTGTATGTCCTCTTCGGAGAAATGTCTATTCAGGTTCTCTGCTCATTTTTAAATTGGCTTGTTTGCTTTTTGGACTTGTATTTCTATTTTCTTCCCCAGGTTAGGAAGGTTTTTGGTCATTATTTCTTCAGCTAGGTTCTTGATCCCTTGCTCCCTCTCTTCTCCTTCTGGTACTCCTATGATATGAATATTGTTACACATGATGTTATCCCAGAGATCCCTTAAATTATCCTCATATTTTTGGATTCTTTTTTATTTTTGCTGTTCTGATTGGTCATTTTCTACTACTTTGTCTTTCAATTTGCTGGTTTGATTCTCTGCTTCTTCTAGTCTGCTGTTGATTCTTTCCATTACATTCTTCATTCCAGTTACTGCATTCTTCACTTCTGACTGGTTCAATTTTTGTGGTTTCTATGTTCCTCTTTAGACTGGCTCTTTGGTGAAGTTCTCACTAAGTTCCTTGAGCATCCTTATAACCATTGTTTTAAACTCTGTATGTGGTAGGTTGTTTGCTTACATTTCATTTAATCTTTTTCTGGAGTTTTTTCCTGGTCTTTTATTGGGGACCTATTTCTTTTGTTTCTTCATTTTGGCTGTCTCTCTGTATTTGTTTCTATGTATTAGATAACTCTGCTATGTCTCCCAGTCTTGGCCATTTGGTCTTATGTAGTAGGTGCCCTGGAACAGTCTCCCTTGTCACCTACTCTGTGTTGTGTGTGCCCTCCTGTAGTTGAAACTTCATTGCTATTGGCACATCAGTGGGTGGCATTTACCTTTAGGTTGATTGGCTGTGGAGTTCGGCCATGTTCACAGCTTTACAGGCTGTTGTGGAGGCGGGGGGGGGACTTACCAAATGAGTGAGTTTTTTTCCAGTGGGCTCTAGTGCCTGTTGATTCTGCCTTTTGTGTGTATCACTTATGGGGCTAATTGGGTTGTGCTTTGCTGTGGTCTGAAGCAGACCTCCAAGTATGTCATTTCTGGGGCCTCCTGGAAGGGGCTCCAGTGCAGGTCCACATTACTCACTATCTGTGACCACCTGGGAACTACCTGGTAGGGGCTACAAGGAGATCTGCGTGTGTTCACTGTCTGTGCTAAACCTCGACGTGCATGGGTGACCACGCTGTGGACCGAGAACAGCTATCACCAGTACCCATAATGGACCTTGGGTACTTTTGACAAAAGCCAGGAAACTCCCAGGCCTGCTGCCACCTGCTGGCTCCCATAAGATTCAGCCACTAATAAAGCCTGGAGTGAAACAGAGTTGGGTGTGGCAGGGTCTCAGTGAGTCACCAGGATGGAGCAAGGGGAACTTGCCCAACCAATTCAGATTCAAATTTGGCTGTGGAGTGGAGGGCACAACACAGGAAAGATGGCATCTGCCTGCCAGCTGCATGGGAGGGGGACCCCATGCAAGGAGAATGGTGGCTATAGTCCAGCCCTGGCTCCAAAGTAACAAACCTCAGGCTGTTCCCCATATGTCTCCAACACCCCTAGTCCACTGTCCCTTCTTCAGAGCCCAGGTTAAGTGCCTGCAAGGACATTTGTGTTTCCAGCAGCCTTTTGTCCCACCTAATGGTTGGGATCCCCACTGTTTTTCACAGCCAGATGTTGTGGGGACTCCTTTTCCTGGTACTAGTACCCTGGCCTGGAAAGCCTGGTGTGGGACTGGGTGGGGTCCTTGGCTCCTCAAGGGAGAACTTCAGTGGCCAAGATATTCGTTCTGATTTTCAACTGCCACATGAAAAGTTGGGGGCAGCCCATTTCACATCTCTGCCCCTCCCACCAGTCTTGACATGGCTTCTTCTTATAACCTTAGTGATAAAACTTCTGTTCAGCTAGACCTCAGATGGTTCTTCAGGTTCAGTGTTCTATAACTTAGTTGTAATTTTGATGTGTTCACAAAGAGAAGTAGTTACAGCGTTTACCTACTCCACCATCTTGAATCTCTCCTTTTTTGGGTCTTATATATCATGCTGTTTTGATTATTATGGCCTTGTAGTATAATTTTATATCAGGCAGCTTGATGCCTCCAGCTATTTTCTTCTTTCCCAGGATTACCATGGCAATTTGGGGTCTTTTATGGCTTCACATAAATTTTAGGATCATTTATTCTAATTGTGCGAAAAATGCCATTGGTATTTTGATAGGATTGCATTGAATCTATAGATTGCTTTGAGTAGTATGAACATTTTAACTATATTAATTCTTTCTATCCATGAACATGGTATGTTTTCATTGATTTGTGTCTTCTTAATTTCTCTCTTCAATGTCATAATTTTCTGAGTATAGGTCTTTTAGTTTTAAATTTCTTGTTAACTATGCAAAACCTCAAGGTGCCTGGGTGATGCTGTGTTAAATTTATTTCTAAGTATTTTATTTTTTTGATGTAATTGTAAATGAGATTGTATTCTTAATTTCTCTTTCTGATTGTTATTTGTATGTCAAAATGCAACTGATTTCTGAATATTAATTTTCTATCTGCTACTTTACTAAATCCATTTATCAGTTCTAATAGTTTTTTGGTGGAATCTTTGGGGGTTTCTATACATAATATCATGTCATCTGCAAATAAGGATAGCTTTACTCTTCGTTTCTCATATGGATGCCTTTTTTGTGTGTGTGATTGCTGTGTGTGATTCAATTTATATATAAATTGAAATTGACTTGCAATATTATATTAGTTTCAGGTGTACGACCATAATTAGAATTGATCACTTTGATAAATCCAGTACTCATCTGAAACCATATATAGTTACTATAATACTACTGATTATATGGCTCATATTATACTCTACATTCCCATGACTATTTTGTAATTACAGTTTGTACCTCTTAATCTCCTCTCCCCTTCAACCATTCCCCTAACCTCCTCCCTCCAGTCTGGTAACCGTCAACATGCTATCAGCTTGTTTTTGTTTTAGTTGTTTATTATTTTCTCTAGATTCCACACATAAGTAAAATCATGTGAGACTTGTTTTTCTCTGTCTGAATTACTCCACTTAGCACAATATCATCTAGGTCCACTCATGTTGGTGAAGATGGCAAGATTTCATTGTTTTTATGGCCAAGTAATATTCCATCGTATATGTACCACTTTTTCTTTACTCATTCACCTATTGATAGACACCCAAGTTGCTTCCATATCTTAACTATTATAAATAATGCTGCAATGAACATATGGATGAACATGTCACTTTGAAGTAGTGTTTTAGTTTTTTTTTATTAAATACCCAGAAATGGAATTACTGGGTCTTTCTTTGTTTCTTGTTAGAGCCTTCATTTTAAAGTCAGTTTTGTCTGATGTAAGTGTTGCTATTCTACCTTTTTAATTGTTTGTTTCCATTTTCATAAAATATCTTTTTTCATCCCTGTGTATGTGTCTTTTGATCTTAAATGAGTTGCTAGTAGGTAGTGTATGTAAGAGACTTGTTTCATTCAGCCATAATGTCCTTATGTCTTGGATTGGAGCATTTAATTAATTTACATTTAAAGTAATAGTTGACAGAGATGTAGTTCTTATCATTTTATTTTTCATATTTTGAACTTTTCCCTCCTTTCTTCTTAAAAATATCCCTTTGAGATTGTTTTATAATACTAATTTGGTGGTGACAAACTCCTTTAGCTTTTTCTTGTCTGGGAAGATGTTTATTATTCCTTCAATTCTAAAAAATATCTTTGCTGGATAGAGTAGTCTTAATTGTAGGTCTTGCTTTTTACCACTTTGAATTATTCATGTCAATCCCTCTGGCCTGCAAAGTCTCTGTTGAAAAATCAGCTGACAGTCTTATGGGAGCTCCTTTGTAGGTAACTTACTGCTTTTCTTTTGCTGCTTTTAAGATTTTTTTATTGTCTTTAACTTTTTGCATTTTAATTATGATGTGAATTGGTGTGGGCATGTTTGGGTTCATCTTGTTTGGGACTCTCTATGCTTCCTGAGCTTGTATGTCTAATTCCTTTGCCAAGTTAGAAATATTTTCAGCCATTATTTCTTCAAATACATTCTTAATCCCTTGTTCTTTCTCTTTTCCTTCTGGTACCACTATGATGCAAATGTTGTTATGCTTGGTGTTATCTCACAGGTCTCTTAAACTATTCTCATTATTTTTATTCTTTTTTCTTTTTGCTATTCTGATTGGGTATTTTCTACCTTGTCTTCTAAATCACTTATTCGATCCTCTGTTTCATCTAATCTACTATTGATTTTCTCTAATGTACTCTTTATTTCTGTTACTGTATTCTTTATTTGTGACTGGTTCTTTTTCATGTTTTCTATCTCAATTTTATGTTTCCTCTTTCTTTGTTGAAGTTCTCCCTGAAAATATTGAGCATCTTTATAACCTGTGTTTTGAACTTTGCATCTGGTAGATTATTTGTCTCTATTTTGTTTATTTTTCTGGAGCTTTGTTCTCTTCTTTTATTTGTGACATGTTTCTTTGTCTCCCCATTTTGACTGCATCCCTGTGTTTGTTTCTATGTATTAGGTAGATCAGTTATGTCTCCCAGTCTTAGTGGAGTGTCCTCGTGTAGTAGGTGTCTTGTGGGGTCCATTGGTGCAGTCTCCCTGGTCACCTGAGTCTGCATGCTTCTTTGTGTGTATTCCTTGTGTGGGTTGTGTGTGCCCTCCTGTTGTAGTTGAGCCTTGGTTGCTTTTTGCACATCAGTGGGCGAGATTGATTCTCCAGCCAGTTGGTTGTGAGTACTGGCCGTGACTAGAGTGGAAGAGTTGTTGTGCAGAGGCAGTACCTTCAGAGCAGGATTTACTTTAACAGGGCTCTGGTGCCTGCTCACTCTGCCCTTTGTATGTGTCTTTTGTGGAAGTGCTTGGGTGGTGCTCTGGCATGGTCTGAAGCTGGGTGCCAGGTATGTTAGTTGTAGGTCCTCATGGGAGGGGCTCTATTGCAGGCCAAGGACAGTTGCTGTCTGTACCCTGATCACGGTCACTTGGTATGAACTATAATGTTATCTGCAGATGGTCACCACTTGTGCTTGACTTGGAGGTGGCTAGGGGAGGCTAAGCTATGAACTGAGGCTCTCTGCTGCTAGTGCCTGGCTTGGGACTGTTAAGCAAGTGGCACGTGGCATGCCAAGGTCGGATGCTGCTTGCTTGGGGCTTGTGAATCTTTGAAAGATTTTTAGATAGTCTGAACCATAAGCCAAGATAGGCAGTTTGTATGGCAAAGTTACTGGAATTGGCTTTGTTGAGCCAGCAAGTTGGGTGGGGCAAACTAACAGTGTTAGCCAGGTTGATATTGACTCAGATATGGCACCTGCCTGCATCTGCAGGATGGAAGAGGGGAAGGGCTCAACAAAAGAACAATGGCTTCTGCCAGAACTTCTGTCTGGGAGAAAGGTGACTCTCCTCCCTTTCTCTGAAACCAATTCAGTTCATCTCCATATGTCCCTGGCACTTTTCAAGCTGCTGCCTGAGAGCTGGACCTCAGAGAAAGTGAGTTTTTCAGCAAGTAATTCTGTTTGTGGTTCCTTTAAAAGGAACACCTGGGACTCTGGCAGACTTCCATCTCACTTTGCCACAATCTCTGCTGGTTTTCAAAGCCAGAAGTAGTGGGGACTTTTCTCCCTGGCACTGGAACCTAGGATGGGGAGCCTGTTATGGGGCTAGGATCCTTTGCTCTTCAGGCTAAACATGCACAGCTGAGATATCTCTCCAGATTTTTAACTACCACACACAGGTATGGGACCAGCTTGTTTCACATCTCTGTCCCTCCTAGCAGTCTCAGCGTGGCTTCTTCTGTATGTCCTAAGTTGTAGGGTTTTGTTTAGCTAGACTTCAGGTGATTCTCAATGATAGTTATTCTGTAGTTTAGTTGTAATCTTGATGTGAAGAAGCAAACGTAGCATTTACCTATTATATCATCTTGACTGGAACTCCACTTGTTAGGGTTTTAAATAGGCTTTTCTTGATATAGGAGAACTTCTTGGAAGGCATAGAATTTAAAATTTAGATAATAAATAGATCAATTTCTCTCTAGAGATAGTCTGGCACCATATGCTCTTTTAGTGTTGAAATTTAACTTGTCCATAACTGCTGATATCCAGTAACTATCAGCTGGCTGTTTTTAGGTTTGGCTGGAGAAATTTTAGTGGCCTCCAAGCTTTCTGAATGTGCATGTGTATGTGACAAAATACTAAATAGAAAGAGATGAGCACTAGGAGAGAATATTTATATTTTGTATCAGAGGGAACTAATTTATTGGGAGTGAGACCAATTTACATTTTACCCATTATGTAAAGAGTTTCATATGGAAACATGAATGAGTTAATTGGCACCATATTTCAGATGTCTTCCAACCATGTTTCAGGGCTCTTTATAGATTGGATCCCTAGCAGCTGCCCCATGACCCATCTTTTAAATCTGGCTCTACTTTCTTCTGCTAGTTTTAAGCCATTTTGCTATGAAGCTTACAGTATAATGAAAGGAAAATATCATCAGTAACTTTTGCCAAAATAGATGTAAAGCGTCTTTGAACTGCTGGACTGTCCTTGTAGTTTTTTTTTTCTTCTTCTGGGTAGCAATTGGTGTAATGTGGTCTTTTCATTCTATTAATAATATGTTATGCATGGTCACATCCCTGGTTAATTAGACTTACAGTTTTCAATTAGCAGCATTTTTTGATGATACATTATTATCCTTATTAGAGAGGTCATAGTCTATATTATAACAAAGACTGAAGACTCTATTGTCAGCGTAATCTTGAAAGAACCATTTAACTTTATGAAATGTATCTGGCAAAGGAACTTCATACTTTATTTGATGTATAATTTGACCCCCATAAAGAACCAAATGATTCTCTTTTTTCTCCCCTTTTTAGAATAAAATATCGAGCACTTCAGATAGTATGAATATTTCTCTCAGTTAAAATGAATAACATTGTCAGAAAATGAAATCTGAATTTTTAAAAATTGAGTAGATGAGCGGTCAGATATTCTTATTCAGCAATTTATCACGTCTTTGGATGAAATTTATAGTTCTATGTGAAACCGATTAACTCCATTAGATTTTAATTATTGTTCAAAAATCAATACTTTTACCATCTTCAGGCAATTTTATTCATTCATCTGAATAAGGAGGTGGATTTGAGGGTGGGCATAATCTTTTAGTTGACATTAAAACATTCTATTTAGTTTAGCTTGTTGTAGCTCTTCCCCCACCCCTTTTCAAATACAAAGACATTAAAACCAATAAGGATCAGAGAGATTTGTGATGGGTTTTTATCTAACCTGCCCAGCAGCTATGGAATGATTGATTTTCCCTCCTTTTGTCTTCTCAATTTGAGAGGCTGTACTGCAATCTGATGCTCTGAGAGATTTGCCGACGGCCTCTGTGGTGAGGTGAGAAGAGTGGAGTTAGATGTGCCTAGTTCTCTACCTGTTTGCTTGTTTCATCCGTAATTTTCAATGACACGGTCAAGTTTAGAGAAAGTGACAGTTGAACCATTGCTCTTTCAAATTATTATGTTTCCCTAAATGTAACCACCATTCTGACTTCTATCACCTCTTCTATCTGACTTCTATTAATTTTTCTTATGTTTGAACTTTATGTAAATGGAATCATAACATGAATGCTTTCATGCCTGGCTTTTTTCCACCAGTTTTATGTTTCTAGGGTTCATCCTGTTGTAAATAGTAGTAGTAGTCATTGTTGTAGCTCGTTGTTTTGTGGCAGAGGTTAGCAAAACTTTTTCTGTAAAGGTTAATTAAGATTTTAATTTTTTCAGCTTTGCAGACTATGTGGTCTATGTTGCAACTACTGAACTCTGCCATTGCAGTGTAAATACAGTCATTAATAATACTGTAAATGGGCATAGCTGAATTTGACCCCCATGCTGTAGTTTGCTGACCCCTGTTGCATGGTAATCTGTTGAAAGACTGCACCACACATATTTATCCATTGTACTGCTAATCGATGTTCGAATTATTTTTGTTTTAGAAAAACTATGTATAAGGCTGTTGTGAACATTCTTATATGTGTCTACAACATATTTTTATGTTTTTTACATGGTAGAATTGTTGGATTATAAAGATGCATATGTTCAGCTTTGGCAGATACCAGCAAAATGTTTTCTGAAGTGATTGTACTAGCTTATACATGTACTTCTTCTGCTTCAGATGATTTGAATTTTCACTAACACTTGGGATTATTAAAAAAAGACACAAACTTTGACTATTCTAGAGTTTATGGAGTGGTATCTCATTTTCCTTATGATGAATAATGATTAACATCTTTTCATATACCTATCAGGCACTTTTCTTTTCTTTCTTTTTTTTTTTCTTTGCAGAAATACCTGTTCTTGATATTTTGGTCTAATTTTTGAAAATTGGGTGGTCTGTATTTCTTTTTATTGAATTGTAGTATTTCTTTGTGTATTTAGTTGGTCTGTACTTTTCTTATTTGATTGTAATATTTCTTTGTATATTCTGAGTTCTTTGTTGGAAACATGTTGCAAAATCTTTTCTCACTCAGTGGCTTATGGCTTTCACTCTTATAATGGTATCTTTTGATTTATAGACTTTTTTAATTGTAGTAAAGTGCAATTTTTCAATCTTTTTTTTCATGGTTAGCTCTTTTTGTGTCCTATGTACGAAATACATTGCAACACTAAGACCACTTAATATAGTCTCCTGTGTTAACTTCAAGAAGCTTTATCATTTACCTTTTATGTTCAGATATACTGAACTGATTAGTTCTTATAAAGTAGGGAGTCAACAGTAATTTGTTTTTTATATGATATCCAATGATACAACACCTTTTATTCAAATGATCATTCAAACTGCGTTCATTGCAATGCAATGACACTGTTGTGACCATATATGAATATGTGTGTATCAGCTTCTGGACTCATTTTTATTGGCGTGTTGTCTATCCCAATAATGCACTATTTTAATTATTGCAATTTTATGTTAGTCTTTATATTTCCCAGTATAACTCCTCAAATATTGTTCATCTCTAAAATTATCTTTGCTACTCTTGGCCCTTTGTTTTTCAATATACATTTTCAGATACTTTATTAAATTCTCACAAAGTGTGTTTCTGAAATTTTGATTATGATTTCATTGAATGTTTAGATTAATTTAGGGACAACTGACATCTTTACAATATTAAGACTCTAATCCATGAACATTATGCTATTCACAATAAGCTTTTTTTAAGTATCTGTAATATCTGTAGAAATAGCTCCCCTTTTATTTCTCATATTGGTAATTTGTGCCTTCAAATATTGCTTGTGTCCCATTCTTTCTTCTCTTTTTCTGAGATTTGATTATATGTGTGTTAGAACATTTAATCCTGTGTTGTTCAATTTCTTTTTTTTTTTTTTTTCTGTATTTTTCTTTCAGTTTTTCCTCTTCAGGATTTAATCTGGACATTTCTAAGGACCTATCTTTGAGTTTATCTGTGATCTTTTTTCTTTGTTTAATCTGCTGTTAAACTCATCTATAGAATCCTTAAACTCAGTAATCAATCAATCAATCCATCCATCAATCAATCATCTTCAGTGAGACTGCTCCAAGTTCTAGGTCACTGCTTTCAGTTTGGCTCTATTCTTGTGCAGTGAGACAGAAAATGGTATGAGGGGAAATGTGGAGGCTAATTGTCAAGATTACCCCAAAGCACATACACTTTTTGTTTTCTATCTGAGATTTAGTCCTTCAAGTTCTGGCTAACTTATTTGATCTTTGTTGACTTTGTTTAATGTGTTTTATCTATTAATAGTTTGTATTTTATCCATCTTTGGTAGTTGTTTTCAATATAAAGACTAGTCTTTAACACATGATCTCATTTAGTACTCACAATAATTTCCTGTGAAGTAAGCAGTATTAGTACTTTTCTTTAACAGTTGAACAAACTCAAACTCAGATAGGTTAAGGGGTTACTCTAAATCATATTGTCAGTAGGTAACAGGTTAAGGGCTGAAATCCCTACCTTCCACAGCATGCTTTTCCCACCCTGATCTTACAGTAACGACCAGGCAATTGGCTAGAAAACAAAGTTTACTCTTGAGGAGCTCCACCTTTATAGTGCGTTATACTGCACTACTTTCCAGGAAATAATGTTATTTTTCAAAATTACCAAAGTTAAAATATCCTCAAGCTTTAGCAGAATCCGGAAAATAAAGATATGAGTAGAATAGAAAAGAATATTAATCAAATTTGGGAAGATTGGAAAAGGCAGAGCCAGGATTTTCTCTACTTAAATTTTTAGGGAATGATGATTTTAGTTTGGCTTCAGGGAAAATAGAATGCGTAGTGTACATTTCACATGAAATCCTCTTCTGTACAACTCTTAGCAATTTAGGAAAACCTATATATTCCTGATAGTTTTCAAATTTTTTAATGCTTATGTGTCTTTTCTTGTTAATTGATGTGCTTTGGGAAAAATGTATTTAACTGAGAATGAGCGTCTAAGTGCTTTCATTAGGTGAGCTGCGTTCCAGGCAAGTACACACAGACAAGGTTAGAAACAGACCCCGCCTTTCACCACAACAGACTTGCTCATGCGCCTCTGCAGAGTGGCACGAAGCTTGTCTGAGTCTCTCCTGGGAGGAACTGTCTCCCTGGGTATGTTCGGTAGTATGCTTCCAGTTGTCACAGTGACCTTGGTAGTTCCCCAGGGACTTAGAAGTGGAAGGACTTCGATGTCGTGGTAAAGAGTTTTCTCTTTTATTCTGGCAGCAAGGCTGAGTAACTGGGGGCTGAAATTATTGTTGGGAGAAGATTAATCAGGTGGTGATTAAAGGTGACTTTCAGAGGTAGGGGCTGGAAGCCAGGCACCAGGTGAAAGGTGTTTACAATAACTGACACAAGCAGAAACCCGGAGTTGTATTAAAATATAGGAATGGAGAGGGAGGGTTGGTTACCTCTTCAAATCCATCTCACAGCATTTGTGAAGGGGGAACAAAAGGGAAAGGTTCCATATTTAGGGGGCATGAAATAAAGGCGGGGTGAGGGACTGGGACAGGAGAAACTCAGCTACCAGCAGGGATAGCACAGAGGGAAGAGTTCTTCACTTCAACCCACCTCGTCTGTCTAGTGCTTATTATGATCTTGTTTTGACTGTTCACTGAAACATTCTGTTCTTTAATCAGTGCTTAAAATGGATCCAAATATTATTCAAATGTCTTTCCTTTCCCAGCCAAAGTAAATCAAATAAAGAGTGAAGTGAATGAGTTATTTCTCTGTAGCGGAAGTGTAACAGAACTATTCAGAGAAGACAGAGGGGTGATTCAAAATGTCTTCTGAACTAATTTGGAGTTCAGATATTTTAGGTTGAAATATAAAAACATTACTTTTTTTCATTACGCATATGATTTCTGTGTGAATTCAGTGACCAACACTGATGGAATAATTTGGAAACCTTATGTCTTCTCTCAGGAATTTAGATAAATTAGTGAACAATGTTTTCTAGAGGGACTGTCCTCTACAGAGCCATTTCTTTAAGAACAGGAGCCTTTACATTCTGACAAAAGCTAGGGCTCATAGTCTTTCAGTTTTAAAATCTTTCTTAGAGGCATATAATATACACAAATGTCTTGCTTCCAACAGAGTGTGGGTGGAACTGGGACTACAGCCACGTAAAACAGAAACCCTCTATTTGCACGTTGGTCTATTTCTCATTGTGAAGATCTCCATGGGCTTAGTGTCTATGTGTACGGTATGGCATGTTTGTATTTAACACTATCTGTACAATTGCACAGGTGGCCACTAAAGATTAATAATAGTTTTGGTAATTTTGTTTTTTACATAATAGATTATTTTACCGTTATAGTTGACATACAACATGATGTTAGTTTCAGGTGTACAACAGAGTGATTACACATTTATATAACTTACAAAGTGATCGCCTATCAAATCCAGTGCCCATCTGACACCATACACATTATTACAATATTAATGACTATATTCTCTATCTATACGAGTACTTGGCATCTTCATGACTATTTTGTAACTACTAATTTGTACTTCTAAATCCATGCACCTCTTTCACCTATGCCCTAAAACCCTTGCCATCTGGCAACCATCAAAATGTTCTCTGTGAGTTTGTCTGTTTTGTTAGTTCATCTATTTTGTTTTTTAGATTCTTATTAGTGAACTTATATGGTATTTGTCTTTCTCTGTATGACTTATTTCACTCAGCGCAATACCCTCTAAATCTGTCTTATTCTTGCAGATGGCAAGATTTCATTCTTTTTTATGTCTGAGTAATGTTCCATTGTATATATGTACCACTTCTTCTTTTTAAGATTTTTATTAAAACTATAGCTAACATACAACATTATAGCAATATCAGGTGTACACTACAGTTTTTTAACATTTATATACCTAAAGAAGTGATCACCCTAAGTTCAGCAACTATCTGACACTGTACCATGCTATCACAGTATTATTGACTATATTACCCACGCTATACGTCACATCCCCATGATTTGTTTTATACCTGGAACTTTGGAACACTTATTACCCTTTACCATTTTTAAAATTTTTAATTACAGTTGTTACTTTATATCCCTGTGACTATTTTGTAACTACCAATTTGTACTGTGTGTGGGGCTTACCCCGTGGAGCAGGATTAGTCCCAGTGGGCTCTGGTGCCTATTGAGACTACTAATTGAGCTGCAAAATGATCTGAAGATGGTTGCCATTTGTGCTGGACTTGGAGATGCCTGGGAGATGATAAGCTGTGAAAATGAGGCCAGCTGGCACTAGTGCCTGACTTGGGGCTGCTTAGCAAGAGGTATGAGGCATGCTGAGGCCAGATGCTGCTTGTTGGGGGTTTTTGAATTATTGAAAGATTTTAGGAAGCTTGCAGCATGAGCCAAGATTGGTAATTGCATGGGAAAGCCACTGGAAGAGGCTTGGGTGGGCCTGCAAGTTGGGGTGGGATTTCAGGTAATCAGCAGGGTGGGGTGACTGGTGTTAACCAGGTTGATGGTGACACAGATATGGTGCCCACCTGGATCTGCACATTAGGAATGGGGAGGGCTGAATAACAACAACAAAAAAATGGCTTTTGCCGACACTTCTTTCTGAGAGGGTGCTTCCCCAAAGACCTTGCTCTGAAACCGACCATTCAGTTTCTTCTCCTGTGTCCCTGGAACCTTTCAAGCTGCTGCCTCAGCTCTGGAGCACAGAGCTAGTGAGCCCATTGGCAAGTAAGTTTGTGGGCAGACCCTTTAAGAGGAACACCTGGGACTCATGCAGCCCTAATTTTGGGAATTCTTTAGTTCTATTACAATATTATCACCAATTCCTAACTATGTTTTCAGTGTCCACAATAGAAATGCTTAACACATGCTAAGTTTTGCTCTATTAAAAATCACCACTAATGCTTTCTCTCAATTTTCCTCTCTTTGGTTAGAGTATAAGGGTGGAGCATATAGTGCTCCGGATGTGAATGACCAGGATTCAATTATATTTTGAGATTAGTGTCATTGAGATGACAATGCACTTTGATGACACCTCTGAATGAGTTATGTCTTAATGAGGTGGATTTGTTTCTGGACTTTAGATTTTCAATAGTGCTACTAAGAACGGAGCTCAGATTTAACTTTTCGGTCTGTACACATTTAGAGCATTCGTTATTCTCCTCCTGGGAATTGTAGGTTGAAGAGCATGGACTTTAGACTTTAAGTCTTAACTCTACCAATGAGGAGCCTGTAATACTGGGCAAGTCAAATAACCTTTTTAAGCTTTGGTATTTTACCTGAAAACATGAGGTCAATCATGTTAGCTGCTAGTAGGTCAAATGACAGATTAAATGCTTTAGTAGCACTTAGTTTAGGATCTGACAGTTAATAATTGCTCAATAAATGCTGGCTATTGTTGTTATTTCTAGTTAGTCTACTGGCTCTATGTCACTTCTTTCCAATGGCAGAGATATCAGACACTTTCATAGATAGCATTTTCAAGAGATAAATTACATAGAGTTTGCTCAACCTTAGAAATGCTGTATAAGACTTGACTGATCTTTCTTTTCAGCTAAGAACTAGCACAAACAAAACATCTGACAGAGGGACATGTGGGATGTGCAATGCTGTATTTCTCAATTAGAAGCTGAGGCCATTCTAAAGTGAGCAGAAAAGATAACCTGTGTGTTGATGAAGTGACATTGATTCAGCACAGATACTTGAACAGCTACTAAATGTAATCAGATCTTATGCAAATCAAACCTCTGGTGCAGCATTTTAATGACAACTCTCCTACCATAACACTTATTTCAGGATCCTATTTATTCTCATTTAATGAGTCCAAGGTTGTTTGGATTCCTTAAAAAGGGAAACTGTCAATAGGAATCTGAGTCATACTTCATACAACATCTACTTTGAGTTGATTGAATACGTATACATTTAAGGAACCAGAGAGATTTTGAATGTCAAATAAATGAGTTAAACACCCCTCCTTAAAAACTGCTTTGGAATCACAGTTGAAACTCATTTGTATAGAGAGCTTTAGAAAAGGTCAAGATGTTAGTGCTGATTTCTATGCCGCATTTAGAATTTCATTTGGCAATTTTATTTTACAATCTAAAGAAAAAATATGGCCATAGCGTTGAAATCAAAGTCTTTGGATTTGCTTTGGGTATTTGGTGATGTAATAATTTTTTTATGATTCTTAGGAAACTTTAAAACATTTAAGTTCTAATCTCTTAGTTTTAGTTAGTGGCCAGAAAATAAATAAAGATGCAAATATCTACATTTGAGGCAGGAAGTTTGAGAAGTTATTAATACCAGGTCTCTTTTCATTAGCTAAAAATTAAAATTTGAGTTGAAATTTACATCAAGAGACATCATGTACTGACTGATGGGTAAGCACACTCTTCCTAGTTTGGAAAATCTGTTATTTTTGGCCACTTGAAATAAAACCAATTATTTTGATCCAGAATTCTGAAATATAAAGATTTATGCTTTGAGTATCCTTTGTGACATTCTCTTTAATAAATTTATAAACTACTTTGGAAAATGTGACTTTTTCAGTAGGAGTAGATGAGTATTCTAATTCAGAAGCCATTATGTTCACTGCAGAAATAATGTATTTAATACAAGAAAAATGAGTGACACTTGGCATTTCTTGTGTGAAATTAGACAAGGATTAGTGCAAAAATTGTTTCAGAGGAGTATTTCATTGGAAATAGAACAACTTAATTTCTAAATATTCAAGGTGATATGCTGCAAAGGGAAAAAAAAATCTACCCTTTCAGAGGAAATGTGTGTGAGGTCATTCTTTTAACCTTGGTGAACTCCAGCATACCAGGGGCAATGTAATAATTAAAAACTCATTTCACAGCAGCTGATTAAGCTTTGATTCACAATTACACTGTCTTTCAAAAGTCTCCTCTATCTGAGCATTTTGAAACTATGATGGCTTCATTATTTGTTAGATTTCCAAAGTTAGAGCTTCAAAGGAGCTGCAAAAACTTTCTCAATCATCTAGAAGGTCATGAATAAAACATGCATAGCCAGAATTTTAAATTAAAGTAATTAGACCACATTAGAACCTTAAAAAAAAAGTTTTAACATCCATGTCAATGTGCAGGAAGATGCCCTTCATTAAATTACATCTTCTTCCTGTTCAATGTTTTAAACTGCCACTTTTAATGTAACATTAAAAAAAATAATGACTGTGATTAAGATCATTTTTAAAAAGTAAATGTTAGAAAATTCAGACTACAATATTTTCAGATTATCATGCCAATAAAATTTTTTCTATACATTGGAATTAAAATTTATTAACATACCAACTTTCTGGGTCCAAATTAACAAATGTAAGCAGGAGGCTGATACTTAACTGAAGACACTATGCCTCTAGTATGAGCAGCAAGTAAGTAATATCAGTGAAGTATCACTTTAAAAAATTATTTATAAAAACTTTTTCAATTACAGTTGACAATATTATATTAGTTTCAGATGTAAAGCATAGTGGTTATACAATTATATAACTACGAAAAACCAGCACTTCTTAGATCGTGAGATAAAACATCTACAAGGAGTGTCGAAATAGTATAACTCTATGAGAGACAACTCTTCAGATAAATGTAGGAAGCGAAACTTGAAACTGGGAGTGCTCACTCAAGAGACTTCCAAATTCAGGGAAAATGCTAGCAAACCAAAAAGACCAAGGTGGGTCCAATGAAGGAAAATGGAGATAAATAGGAAAATCCAGTGACTTAAGTATCACACAGTCATTTCTATTTTAATTAAGCATCTTATATATACACAGATTGTGTACGTAGTCACTATACTAAATCTTTCTTGCACAAACTCTGCCTGTGTATCATTTTCCCCCAGACAGACTCCTTTATTGTTATAGTGGAAGTCAAGTGAAACACAGAATTAATTTTACTCCATAGTGTAATTGAACCTGTTAGCATAAAAAGGAACTGCCAGTGATGCTGGTCCAGGAACAGCACTTTGAGAGTCACTGGGCTAGAGCTATGGGTGTCAACTCTGGTTGCACATGAGATTCACCTGTGCCTCTCTCTGGCCATTCTGATTGAATTGGCCTGGGGTAAGGACGGGTCATCAGTAGGTTTAAAATTTCCACAGGAGAATCTAATGAGAAGACAGGATTGAAAACCACTGAGCCTGAATAATCACATCATAATCAGGGCCAATAAATTGTGGGGAAACCTACTCACTAGACTTGAAGTTCAGATAACATCAACCTGGCCTACCTTTGTACAAGTTGGATATCCGGGATGCTTCTTGGCAATAGTCTTTCTTTGGACCAGGTGGTCTTGGATGGTCAGTTTATGCCAAATGGCTGTGTCTAAGTGCACAGGATGATTGGCATTGGGTCTATCAGTGTGTCTGGAGTTGTCAGGGTTCCCAGAGGAGTTGGCCGATCCTTGATGGGTCTGAAGGGATTGAATGACCTAGTCAATTACAGGCTTGGATAAAATGTTGTATTTCTTCAGCATCTTGCAACTCTGAAAAGACCTGCATTTTGTTCTGTTTCTCCTGTGGAAATGAAAATGAAGGCATCTAGTTTGTATACACTCTCCCCTCAAAATCCCCAAAACCTGGTGAAAGCCAGCTTAAGTTTAGGAAGATGGTGTTCTGTGAGCCTTTGGGTGTGAGGAATGGACTTAAGGTGTTTATGAGGGAGCACAGGTTCTATAAGTAGAATGACCAACCATCCCAATTTGCTTAAGACTGTCCCACTTTTAACACTGAAAGTTCTACATCTTAGGGTCTGAATCCTCATCCCAGGCCAATCAGGACCATTGGTCACCCCATGTACAAGTGAGCATAAATCTGAGTCCGTACCCTGTGCTTAGCACTTCTTCATCTATTAATATAAAATGGGGATAGTAATATGAATTGCTGTGATGGTTAAATGACAGCATGATGAGAGCTAACAGTTCCTGGTGTAGTTACTACTTAGTAAGTATTCTCTAGGTCCATTTAACAGGCAGCATATCTATGCTGTACATATAGTACAATAAGATATTTTGAGAGAGAGACCACATTCACATAAGTTTTATCACAGCATATTGTTATAATTACTCTATTTTATTATTGGTTATTGTTAATCTCATATTTTGCCTAATTTATAAATTAAACTTTATTATAGGTATGTATGTAGAGGAAAAAACATAGTATCTATAGGGTTCATTACTATCCAGTTTCAGGCAACCACTGGGGGTCTTGAAAAGCATCCCCTGTGGATAAAGGGGAACTACTTTATACTGTTTTCTTCATTCCTCTACCTCAGTTGTATACCTAGCTTTTGACTAAGAACATAAAATGACATGCAAACTGCTCCCACAGTAAATGTATCAGGCTGTCTTTATTTTGATCACAAATACATAAATCACAATATGCCTCTTAAAGTTCATCTTGGGGAGCAATATAACATAGTCTATGAATAATTTAGAGTGATTTACAGTAATCTTTTCATTTTAAGCAGATCTACTTTAAGGAAAGTAAAAAATAGTTTTTTTGGGAGGGATGGAAATGAGTTATTTACTTTTTTTTGTAACTAAGGTGGTTGATTTGTGAAGTTTTGAACTGGCTACTTTCCAATCAACTTAAGAAAATTAAAAGTGAATATGGAAATTTAGTTTACTTAAAATTAATCTAAGAAAGGAGGAAAATCTACTTTTCAACCTAATTTTTGGAATAACTCGGAATTAGAGAAAGTTTTTAGAGCTCTTAAAGACATTTAAAACACAAAGCTTTAAGAAACATCTAAGTTTCTGATATTAGACAATTAAAAACATATTACAAAATGCTTCTAATTAATTCTTGATAAATTTCATAAGATCAGCCAAACTTTATGATTCTGTTTCTACCCTTGAGGAGTTTTCAATAAAAGTTGTGATGACTTACATGCATAAAAATCAAATATCAGGCAGTCTGTAAAAAGTGTTTAATAATTGGAAAAGAAAGTAAACATAATATAATAAGAATGCTTGTTAGCGTGTTTTTTAATTATTGAATTCAAACGACACTGTATTTTTATTTATTTATTTTTTTATTTCATTTTTATTGTTAGATGTATTGGGGTGACATCTGTTAGCAAGGATTACATAGGTCTCAGGCATACAATTCTACAGTGCATTGTCAGCTTGTTGTATAATAAGTTCACCCCCTAATTCAAATGACACTTTAGATCTAACATATACCTGTCCCAAGCCATCAAAGTTGTGTTTTTGGAAGAGCTAACTTAACAAAGACTAGTAGAGAAGGAAGTCCTTCAATAGGTATAATGAATGTTGGATACTTTTTTTGGAAGAACTTGGATGCATTTTGATTAGGAGAGTGCTTCACTGCAAACTTAAGTAAAGCATGCTACAGCCACGTGAAGAGAGAAAGATTTTATCCTTCATTTATTTATTTATTGTGTGTGTGTGTGTGTGTGTGTGTGGTACATAATCGGAGATCTAGAGGCAGGCCGAGGCTGGTGCAGCTTCTCTATGACATCAACAATATCATCAAGCACTCAGGCATCTTCATTGCCCCATTTCCTCATTCTTCCCAGTTGGAAGATGGCTAGGGCACCTCCAGCCATCATATTTGAATGACAAAAAAGTGTGGGAAGGCCAGCTGAAGGGGCATGTCAGTCTGCTTCTTAAGAAAGCTTTCTCCAGTGTCCCAGGCGGAGTAGCATTTGCTCACAGCTCATTGGACAGAACTGGGTCGAGAGGCCACCCATGGTGCAGGGAGCACGAGAAGGTGTCCTAACTTTCTAACTGTAAAGGGAGAAGGGAAGAGTGAATGGCTTTTGTGAAGTCAGCGCTAAATGTCTGTCCTAGTGGCTTTTCAATCTTACTAAGTTTGGGAGAGCACGTACTTGTTTGTCTGAGAGTGACCTGGCTTATTCCTAATGTCCTGGTGTCCCATTAAAATTTGCATGTATGCTGTTTTTCTTTTCTTTCTTTTTTGTTTAAAAATAAAATATTATTTTAGTTACCTTAGAATAAGCTACGAAGTTTATTTACCTTAAAATAAGTAGACATCCATTTTGTGTTTCCATGTTCTTCCACGGTCTTGTCTGGAATTGTGTGAGACCTATGAGCAGTGAGTGGACAATTTAACCAATAACTCCCTTTCGAGACCAGTGTACAGGGTGCTCGATTATAAAAATGAAGTGACCTTGGCCATTAGTGACTAGGGACAGCTAATTCCTTCCCAGTTTGAGTAGTGGTG